>JBAMHT010000021.1:22278722-22290538 GCA_037177075.1 Craterocephalus fluviatilis
CCGAAGAGCTGATGAGGAAGATCGAGAAAGAGGAGGAGCAGATTTCCTACGACGACCCGGACAAAAAGGTGTTCCACCTCTGCATCGTCAACCTGGTCATCGGGTGAGTTTCCCGTCCCGGGAGGAAGCACGGGAACTTTCTGACCTGCTGTGTCCGCTCCCTCATCGCTGATCAGATGTCTTGCTTTTCCTTCCAGGACTTTGTACTGTGCAAAGGGGAACTACGACTTCGGCATCTCTCGGGTCATCAAGAGCCTGGAGCCGTACAACAAGAAGGTCAGCCATGTTGTTACCAGATGCAGGGCGTTTACAAAAACGAAGAAATAAGAAGTTATTTGATGTATTATATGTTAATATAACGGGATGTGTAGTAGAATTTATAGGGATATGAATATTGTTAATATAAACATATAAAATTACAACAAAAGATGACTAGGAAAGGGTGGGAGTCAAAAAAAAGTTTATACTTTTTTTTAAAGAATTGTTTTCTCTTGTCTTGACACATTTTTTCTATTTCTCGTTTTCTCATTGTTGGAAATAAATTTGTTCATATTCGCCTGCTAGCTGATACGCTGCAGTTCCCTGCCTCTCTGAATTCGATTAAGTACAGAAAACAAATGAATAAACTTCAACAGGAAACGTCTGTAAAACATTTTAAAACAGTTTTCCGCTTTAACTGGAAGCGTTGGCTCATCTTAGAGAAAACAAAGCTCTCTGATGTGTGTGTGTGTGTGTGTGTGTGTGTGTGTTTGTGTGTGTGTGTGTGTTTAGCTGGGGACGGACACGTGGTTCTATGCCAAGCGTTGCTTCCTCTCGTTGCTGGAGAACATGTCCAAACACATGGTGATGCTGCGGGACGCCGTGGTCCAGGAGTGCATTCAGTTCCTGGAGCACTGCGAGGGTGAGCAGCGTGCACAAACACACACAAACACACACACACACACACCTGCAGGCTTTGTTCCAAATATATGACTCACTGTGATAAAATATAATGGATTTATTATTTAATATGATTTATAATATAGTAAGATAATATATAAATATAATGTAATTCAGAATATTTTATTTTATTTCATTTTATCATGTCATTTATTATTAATATATGGTAATTTATATATTTTTATTGTATTATAATATAAAATAAAATATGAAATATAATATAATATAAAAATGTATTTTATTTTTTTTCTGACACCCTTTTAAATTTTACGCAATTTCACATATCATACAACATCTTTAAAAAATAATAAATTGTTTTTTTTAGTTGTTTTTTATTGTTTTTTAGTGTTTTGGTTGGTACTTTGGTTGGTGCAATATTTCACAGTGTATGGGATGTACAAAATATTTCCTGTTTATATTCATAGTTTTTTCGGTGTTATTTATATTTTAGGAGACAATGATATTTGCACATCATTGTGTCTCCAACCTGAAAATGCTCTGAATGAACTAGTATTTGTGTGATTAGAGAAATGATGCTGATAATCTGGTACCAGCTGTGATAAACAGCTGGATTAGGTCTGTGAACACTTCATCCTGTCTCATGTTCTTTGTGTTGCTCATGTGTCGATGGACGGTTTTAGGGGAAATGTCCCTTTAATTACTCCGTCTCCCTGCAGCTTATGGGAAGGAGGTGCCTGCCATCATCGAGCAGCCCCTTGAGGAGACCCACATCCACATCGGCAAGAACACCGTCACCTACGAGGCTCGCCTGCTCAAGGCCCTTTTCTACGACGTCATCGGCTGGAACAAGTGACGCTGCGGCGCTTCTGTCGGCTGAAATCTGTTTTCCAGATCTGGAACTGAAACCATGAGGAGGTTTGATCAGACGGCGGCGTCCAGCTGGTCTTACGGAAGCTGTAAGTTTAACTCTGACCAGACCGCGGTTTTAGTCGTTTAGCTTTATTCTCTTCACATGAATTTAAACATCCTCTTCTGCTGCATGAATGTTTCTAGTTTTATATTCAGGTTATTACATGTTGAAAGCAGAGAAAAAGACATTTATCATGTAAATTAAATATTTGCTGCAAATAGAGACGCTCATTTCTGCTTTTTGGGTTTTAAATGGCAGAAAAATCCTTGTGTGACGTTAAAATCCGTCTCACTGACACTTCAAGGATCCAACAACTAAAAAAGCTTTTATTCATGCTAAAATGTGGAAAATGTGACACAATGACGTCTGTTCGAACCTCAATTTGCTCTGTTTTATTTTAAAAACTTCTTTTAGATTTTCAGCAAATATTTGGTAAACAAGTGAATATAAATCTGTGGATGTCCAGGAGAAAACAGTACAGAGGGAAAGCAACACAGATGAAAACGGAATAAACAGATTTTCATTTTAATAAACAGATTTTAATAAACCATTGGAGTCAAACGTCCGCGCTGGGCAGCCATCTTACCACAGGCAGCTCTAACACTGATTTAATGGGACATGTAGTTTATAAATAAGCACAACTTGCTCAGTTTTCTACCGAATTTCAAACTGTTTCATGTGTTATAAACATCAGACATGTGGATCGGACCCTGCATCCTTAGGAATAATTATAAACTGAACTTTCATAGGAAAATAAACTGACAGCGGTAATTTATACACACAGGGACAAGCATTTATATTTAATCACTGTTCTTAATATGTTTGAAAAAAATAAAAGAAACAGAATTTAACACAAGAAATTACATGAAAACGTTCCAGTTCATTGAATTTGAAGTTAAATTTTATGGCCACCAGATGGCACTGGGGTAATGTGTTCTGGATTTTTGTAAAAGATCAGTAATTTTTCTGAACAATCTGGTCCCACAAACGCTCAGTTTGGCCATTACTGCTGATTAAAATGTGATTTTTCTAAATATACTTAAGAAAAATCACTTTTCCTCAGTTTCTAGCCTGTCGGTGGCAAGATGGTGCGTGTACGTCTGACGGGCAGCGCCCCCTTCAGGTCGTGTAGGGATGTTTTTCAGACCTTTTTATCCCATCCAGGAGGTTTCCATCCAGCCACGTCGTGTTTATTCACAGCTTTCATGTGATTAATCCACCATGATGATCCATGATAAAACCATTATTTATCACATCTGCATCACCAGCACCACCTGGTTGTTAAAAGACCATGATAAAGCCACTTCCTGTCAAACTTTCCACCAATCAGAGAGCTTAGATTGAGGGGAATGTCCAGTCAGGAACAGCTGTGGAGAAAAGTGAGGATATGAGGGAAATGGGAGCAGAAAAATGGTTCCCAGGACTTGACAGAACGATGCTGGGATGATAAAAGCTTCTTGTACTGGTTGGTATTAAGCATCTTACTCATGCTTTGGGAGTTTTAAGGGTTAAAAAGAGAATATATATTTAATATTATGAGCTCAGCATTATTTTTTTCTCTATAACTAAACTGTAGGTAGAAGAAGGAGACTCTGTTTAATGCGAAATATCTTAAGAGTTTAGCACGTTTGCTTTGCGTTGGGAGTCGGCCTCCATCCGAACGGAGAGATATTTCTCGACAGGCGATGCTTCAGGACAGCGGCCTCTTCGTTATGTCCTGTTCTGTCAGGTAAAAGTTCAGGTATCCTCCCAGAGCGCCGACCGCCACCGCCGTCATGTGACTGGAACAGCCGTCTGTCAGACCGGACAAAGATTCAGGTCACATGTCGATAACAGAGGCATGATTTCAAAAAGTACGGTGGCCCTGAGGGGGCAAACTAAGCCACCAACACAAGACTGAAGATGCTGAAACAATATCTCAGAGAATGTAACTAAATATAACGAAAAACACAATGTTACCGTTTTAGAAAACTAATAAAGAACCAAAAAGTTTAATTTTACAAAGAGAAAACTAAACAAACCAGACAACAGAGCAGAAAATGCAAAATCAGAACTTCAGAGGTTTTCTGGAATTTTGTTTTGTTTTTGGTGTTTTTCTTTGCTGCGTTTTCTCTAAAAGTTTCTGGATTTAGTCATTATATTAAAAGTGTTTTTATTTTTTTATTTGTCAAAATGGTTAGAAAGAATGACACGTACAATTGTCGGTTCAGTTCTCAGATAACCTTAAAATGTTACGTACTCTCAAATTTAAACATTTTGTAATAAAAAATGTTACATTTTTAATTTGTTTTTTTTTAAAGATTTGTTTAGTCTTGACTGTACGAAAAGAAAATGCAATTTTAGAGCTAAGAAATACTTATTATATCAGATTATATATATTATATATATATAAGATTCTTTTTAGACCGAGAACTTTTTCATCTCTTTAAAACTCTGTCTTCTGCCCCCTGGTGGACATCTTTAACACTACAACAATACTGGCAAACTGCCTGTAATAAACTGTATATATGTGCAAATTAATGTGTGTGTGTTTGTTTATTTATTCATTCACTTATTTATCTATCTATGTATTTATTTGTTTATCTGTTTGTTTGTATATTTATTTATTTATTTTACATTTTGTTGAAGGGCAGATTACAAATTTGAGGAGATAATTTTCTGCCCCTTATTTATTGGGACAGACATGAAGGGGTTAAAAACCTGTCGTCTGATTGCAGCGTGAAATTTCAGAGGTGTGAGTCTGTGACCCTGTGTGAAGCGTTTCTGGCTGTGAAGGTGAAGATCTGCTGCTGTGACTCGGTTATGTAACGATGTCATGAGGGAAAAAGTGACCTGGAAGGATCTTCTCCCTCCTCTTCACTCTCCTGTGAGGCTGCAGCTGTTCCAGCAGCTCGTCTCCGATGATCTGAGAAATGACGCTCTCTGAGGACACAAACACCAGCCGTGAGAAACACACCACATGCACTCCTTATTTACCTGATTCATGTGAATTATCACGACATAAATGCATGAATATCTATCACAGGTGCTATTTAAACATGATCACTTCTTTTATTTGACTACAGTTTGTGGAAAAATGTCTTCAAATACATTCTTTTCATTATAATTGTTTATTAAAAATGTTTAAAAGTTAAGAATGGATTAATGTTTAACCCTGTTAGGAAGTAAGGAAAATATGCCGCTCTTGTTAATAAACCCACTGTGCAAAAAATAATGCATTAAAATCTATTTTATTTATTATTAAAGGAGCTATACCTGATATTAATTAAATCTTTCTAAGGAAAATGGTTTCTAAATGGTATATTATGTAGTAAAAGCGCTTTCAATAACTAAAATGCCCTGACTTAATATCAGATATAGCTCCTTTAATATATCCCAGGGTTTCACAATTTCCTCACAAATGTCAGTTTGTACTTGGTATTTAGGAAATATTTCATGATATGTTATTTCAAACATGCATATTTATATCTACAATTGTTTCAGAAAAGTTTCAGAAAGTAAATTTAATAGCTCTGCTGGGGACTGTGTCAGAATATTTAATTAAGTGATAGTGAAATAAAACAACTTTTTCGTAGCATTTTGTGGGAACTGAACGTTTTTTGTACTGAGGATAAAAGGTGTGATATTTTCTGAAAACAGGGAGACCTCGTTGGTTTAAGTCTACAGATTTGTGATCGTGGAATCTGTGACCTGGAGGTAAAGAGGCGTATCGGCCTCGTTGTAGCGGTTGATGCTCACCGTCCCTCCCGAAGCAGCCGACCTCGTCGTCCTGCAGCCGGAGGATGTGCTGAAGCCAGTCGGCCTTGTGGAAGTCGGAGAAACCCGACAATCCGCAGATCAGGACTGTCAACAAAGAAAAGAGTTTCTTTATTTCAGGTTTTTTATGGTTCTCTTTTCCTGCGGAAATGCAAAATTTTGTGTAGCTAAAATAATAAATTTGAATGGGGAAGCTCAGACAGAATAAAGCTGAATGGACCGATAACTGTAAATATATCAATGTTTGCTTTTGCTTATGAGTCGCTTATTTTTGTTTTGTTTTGTGGACGTCCTGAATATTTTCTGACATTTTGGTCCATTTGAGCTGACAGGTTTGACACTGATCACACAGAAATATGTTATAAATCATAAACACCAGAAGAAGTCTTACTGGAAATATACAAAATGCAGCCAGTTTCAATGAGTAAACATGTTTAAATACTAGAGATGTCCAATTTGGGCTGATATTTATGGAGGAGAGTCGTCGAAAAAGCAGTACAGCATTTTCATGATGATTAATTAATTGTGAAATAAAAATGTAGATTACTAAATATAATTTCAAATTCAACAATCAATTGATGTAAAAAGAAATCAAATTTCCAAAGCATTTTATATTTGCACATTTGAAATGGAATTATTTATTAGGAATTACATTTTTTTTTTCATTAATTCGATATGAAATCCTGTGATTTGAAAATGCATTTTCAAACCCCTTTTCTAAAAGTAGAATTAAATTACCCAATTTATAAATTTTGTTAGAAATATCTTTCCATATCATACATTTAAAAAAGTTATTCCCTTTTCCCCCTCGCATCCTTTTTGCAAATTCATTTTCTGAATAGCTTACCATAGATTTTCCATGTTTTTTTTTAAGCAGATATAAAAAATCCCTATTAAATACTGGTAAACTTTTCTTTAACAACATAACTATATAAGAATATTGGACCTCATATAAAAGACAGACATAGTTATATGCCAAAAACTGCATTAACCAAACCAGTTTATAGTCAAACTCCTACATGAAAACACTGAGAACAAACTAACACTCACTGTTTTCAATGAAGATGTCGACCGTCTGTTCGGTTAAACCGTCTCTGACGATGTCCTGGTTGGCCTTCATCATGTTGGAGCAGAAGATCTTCTGGTAATTATCTTCCGTCATGTTCGCTCTGGACGCTCGCATGTCGCCTTTCAGCAGGTTGCTGCAGCCTCTCTGAGGTGGAAATAAAACCAGTGAGCCTCTCAAGAGGATCCTCCCACAATCTTTGGGTAAAAAGATGCAGAATGTTTAAATCCCCTCGTATTTAAACGATAATGGGCGTTATTGCAGTTTGCTACTTTAAATGGAGTTCCCCAGGGCGCTACTATCGGCCCACTTTCCCTTATTTCACACACATTATTAATTATCCTTTTCTTGCAGATCACTCACTGTGTATTTAAAGAAAACGTATGAAGTGACCGAATTCTGATTTTATTTTGTTTTTAAGTGTTTTTTTAAAATGATAATATACTCAGTTATGATTTCTTCCTGTGAAGGCAGTTTCTGTAGACTCTAGGTCATGCTTTGACCAATCGGCAAACTGCAGCTTAGAAACATGAAGCCTATGCAGAAGTGACAAAAACTGCAGTTCCCTCCTTCTCCACTAGGTGCTGCTGCAAAACGGAGCAATTCCCCATAGACTCCCATCTTAAAAAGACCAACTTTACAGGAGAATTAAACATGTTTACAGCCTGGTACAAAAACATTTAAGCTTTGAAAGATCTCTTTAAAAGAACTCATTTATTAAGATGTTGTTAAATCCTAAAATTCTTCATAATTAGGGGCGTGTCCCAGTGATAACGAGGCCAAGAGTAGCACAACCGCGGTTTTTATCTGGCTAACAGTAATAAACGCAAACAGTCTGATGGGTGTCAATCATCCCTCCCCACGCTCACAGCTCAGAAATCTGCAGGTCATCTGGTTTTAAGGCTCCTCCGTTTATTTTACAGTCTGTGGCTCTGACATCTCACCATTCTTCCGATCATGAAGTAGAGCAGCTGGTGGGACAGGGAGTAGTGTGGACAGCCGAAACGAGTCATGGTGTCCCGACAGGGCTTCGTGACGATGCACGGCGTCCCGTTCATCTTCCTGTGCAAACATAAATCAGAGAAAAGCCGCAGCTTTCCCATGGTTTCGGACCATCACAGGCCTGACGGATGAATCTGCGGCGGCCGACGGGCGGTTACCAGGTTCCCAGCAGCAGCGTCAGACACTTGTCGCTGAGCTGCTCGTCGTAGCACTCGCTGGTCATGGTGGAGGAATAAACCAGGCTGGGATCCGTCGACCACCACCTCTGGGGAATCAGCCAGAACGTCCAGGTCAGCAGAGGCTCGAACTCTGGAAGGAAAAGCATCAAAACCTCAAGAGATTAGTAATAAAACTAAGTTTTTATTAACTTCTATTTACATTGGTTAAAGTCTATAACTGGGGGATCAAAGTCATTTAGTTCAGGGCCGGACCCTGACATACAACATAATTACCTCGAAATAATGGAAACTTCACATTTTTCCCTTGTTTTAGTGTAAAGAAATGCAAATCACCTCATTTAATGGTCTAAACTTTTACTGTAAAACTTGACTTCCATAATATTTTGCCTCAGTTGCACATCTACAATTTAAATTTTTAGAATTTAATTAATCTCAAATATATATTAGCACACCATTAATTTAATTCTCTCATTTTTAAATTTATTTTTTTATTTATACTATTTACATAAGATAAAACCAATTTAAATTTATTTTTTATTAAATGTTCTTTTATATGTATTTGTTTACATATTTATTTTATATATTTGCTTAACCCTTTGTCTTCCTGTTTTACTGTTTTGTGGAGCAAATATTTCTGTGATTATCATGAATCTTTATAAAGAATCTATTAAATAAGGCTGCCTGAATCGTCTCTACCAATTGGTCTGAGTATGTACTCCCAAAATAAAGTGTTTGTTTTCCCATAGCTGTTTCAGATTTTGACCATTTCACTGTCATTCATTTATCATTAACTTAATTTTAACTATTTGTTAAAAAGCATTTCTTTGTATTTTTCTTGTTCAAATGAAAACAGAAAAAATTCTCTCTTGCTTTTATCTTAGTGTGAAAGTTAAAGGGACAATCACAGAACTATTACGACTAACAGATCACAGTGGATCTAAACCAATGACAAATCATTTAATTACAGGTATCTGGAACTAAAACAAATCCAGTGATTCACATTTTGATTGGAGTAACTTGGACCAAATTCATCCCGCGGACCGGATTGGACCCGGGATGAATTTTGGCCCCCGAGCTGTATGTTTGACACCCGTGGTCTAGAAACTGTTTGTCTTCTCGGCTGCATCCAGCAGAAACGTTTATCTCCTCCGGCCTGCGGACGCCTCACCTCGGTAATATTTGGGGTCGTTCTGCTTCAGGGCGGCGACGGCTTTGTCCAGACTTTGGTCGAGACGTCTGACCAGAGTGACGGCGGACGTCCTCTGAGCCCAGCTGACCGGGTCGCTGTGAGGCCACGTCCGAATGGCTTCCTTCAGCTCAGCTGAGACCAAACAGGAAACAGTGGATCTTAGAGACTTAACGACTCTGTTGCTGTGATTCGTGGTGCCTGTCTTCCAGCTGGGGGTTGCATGAGGAGGGGTCCTCAAGGAAAAAAGGTTCAGAGTGTGCAAAGAGGCCCCCGAAACAAAACATGCAACACCAGGACCAAGCAGACGGCACATAGAGACACATCTGCAGAATATGGACCCTTAGTCAATCAGACCACGAACAGTTCATGCAGATCTGCAGCTGTGGATTCGTAACAATTACAGGAACTACTCAGAAAATCTGAATGTTTTATGAAAAGGTGAAACCAAAACATTTTCTATACAAAGATGAAAGATTTTACTTTCATACTTAGTTTAATTTACAGACGATTTGTCTATATGTGTACTTTTAATCTTTGAAGTTAAGTTACAGTAAAGCAGAACGTTTTCAGGATATTCTAATTTCCCCAGAAGTACCTGTAACTTAACTTCAAAGATTAAATGTTCACATATAGAAACATTGTCTGCAAATCGATATATTTCAGCTTTTATTTGTTTAGATTTTGCTTATCAGTATTTGCAGCTTCAGAAAACCTCAAATTAAAAAAATTAGAATATTTCTTGAAATCAGTAAAAAATAGATTTTAAATAAAAAAATGTCAGGCTTGGAAGTAAAATCTTTGTATTTATCTGTGTATTTAGTACATAAAATGTGTTGGTTTCATCTTTTATGTTGATTTGTCTAAAAAAAACAGTAGTATCTGTATATTTCTTTCTGTCTAATCTACTTTTTTATTTAAAAAAGTCTGATTTTATTCACAATCTGATGTCACCCAGATGAATAGGAAGAACAAACTTTCCACAGTTATGTATAAGCAGAATTATTATTAATTATCATTACAAGTTCATTACCAAGGCAGTAACAACAAAATAATAAAAACTATGAAAACACAATAAACTGACTCTTATCTTCATGGATTCCCGCTACTTTGACCGAATGAGAACAAGTTTGCTGCTTTATCCTCCGTTCATTCAATAAAAGCTGCATGAAAGCTCAGAAACTCTCCTCAGCTCAACAATGACGCTTTAACTGAACTCTGATTTCCTGCAGCAGATCAGATCAGATATTTTTCTCTGAGCTGCTTCCTGTAACTCTGAGGTCGCATTTTAGCTGTAATGGATTTACTGGTTTGGTTCTGGTGACCCTGAGCCTCCCTTCAGGCCCCAGCTGCTGGGAGACCTCCCATGATGCACTGAGCTCATGATTAATAAACATTAATTACTGAGACTTGTTGGTGTAAAAACTGCTGCAGTGCTGATTGAAGTAACGGCGATAACGACAAAGAAAGAGCCACGTTTATTTTAGATACAGTATAAAGACGTAAAAGCACAAAAAGATGTTTGATAAAAGTTTTCTGTTTAGATTTAAATCTATTAAATAATATGCTTCTACTGAGCTTCTGATGTGTTCAGTGACACTCCGTAATGTCAGAATTGTTCCAGTTTATTATAATGGTGATTTTTTACTTATTTTTTAATTTACTTAGTTTTACTTTTTCATTTAAGGTGATTTGATTAAACTGTGGCTGATATTAATCTGGATCATTGTGCATCATAGAGAACATTTTGTCCATTTTTACATCTCAGTCTGACCATATTTTGCCACAATTCTTCACAAAAAATTTACTATTCAACTTTTAATTGCTCAAGCCTGTCATAGAGCTGATTTTAGTGGTGAAACCAAACCCTAACATAAAAAAATGCAAACAAATCTTTGGTTTAATAGAACTTAATGGGACAGCTTTGTCATAAAAACTGAGGACAACAATGACGTCAGGTAATCAAACTGCCATTCAAAGGGTTAAATTCTTACTTTAATCAAAAATTTTGGTGTCTCCCCCCAAAAAATTGTTTGTTTTTATCTTGGGGGGGTGGGGGGGGGGGCACAAAACATTTGTGCTCAGGGCACCCAAACAGCTAGCCGCGGACCTGCACTCACAAATAGCCAAACTATGGCTTCAAAAAGTCCGATTTAGCTGCATTTTCGGTGCAATTTCTCACCAAAACATGAAATTATGCGTCTTTCTTTAAATCAAACCGAATAATCCAAATAAATAAGTATACCAAAGCCTGATGGGGAGCAACACACGTGACTTCTCAGATGTTTTCCAAGTACTTCAAGTCTTGACAGCTGACATGCATCTCTTATCCGTCCTTCGCCGCTGAAAGGTGCAAGCAAGCTCAAACTGCGGCTGTTTTCCAGATGTTTTCCCGCAGTTTCAGCAGTCTGCGGACCTACCCTGCAGCATGACGAAGCCCACCGCCCCGTCCAGGTTGATGTGCTCGTGCTGCCGCTCCAGGAAGGCCACTCCGTGGGAGAGGCTGTTCAGGATGTCATCGATCACCTCCGCGCACGACCCGCACACCGCCGTGGCGAGCAGAGCCAGCGCGGCGGCCAGCCGGAGCCCCGCAGCCCGCATCTTACCGCAGAGACGATCCCAGATTCAGCGGAGGCTCCGGGAGGACAGACAGCAGCTGGAAGGACGGAGTGACCGTCCTTTAGCTGGGGGGGTGGGGGGGGGGGGGAGGCCAGGTGGGACGTCAGAGGGACCACCATCCTGACACCTTCTAGAATTCCACCCACTAACAATCCCCAAACTAAACTCGCTCTAACTCTCACTTCAAAGAAAAACTTG
>JBAMHT010000021.1:22308281-22325367 GCA_037177075.1 Craterocephalus fluviatilis
CCACGACTGGCCACTGGGAAAAATCGGCGTGCCGCCATTGCACCAGTACGGGATCCAGTTTATATAATACATCCATGCTTCAGACGCTCAAACCGCTTCTGCTGTAGGTGAGAGCCTGATGGCCATGAGGTGTGTGGGGAGGGAGCTGCTGGTGGACGTGGCGGTGCAATAGGCCGAGCGGCGCCGAAGGGGCTAGGGCCTCCAACGCCGATTGCGGCTTTAATTATTCTTATATTTATTTTGTTATGTTTGCTTTTGTCTCCCGGTTTAATTAGTCCTCGACATTTAAACCTTTCCTCCTGAATGGAGTTTTAGATAGTCGGAACCTTCACCCATATCTATGTTTCTAACCGGAGCGTTTATGGAACGGACTGTCAACAAAGACGGCGGCGTCTTTTTGCTTAGCTAAATTCCACTCTCTGTTTTAGATGGAAGGTGAAAACGTATTCTCGTCTTAAGGAGGTATGTTTCTGTATTTTTAAACTAATCCTTTCTTTACTCACTGCTGTGGGTCAGATTAGCGGTTCCTCTGCTCGAAGTCGGCTCACAGATTTGATTTTGCTAGATTTTAAACCATTTTAATCGACAGACTGGGGTTAACTTCCAGCAGGAGTTTGTCAGGTTTGGGAGAGGAAAACGCTTCCATTCTTTTACTAATCTACATAATGATGTTCAGATTTGTTAATATAGTCTAGTTATTTCTCGGCCAACACTCCTGCTAACCTACTTTTTAGTCCTTGTTGTTTATTGAATCACAGCCGCTGAAATCAATGACATTCCCGCTCCGGGCTGCTTGTTGCCATAACAACCCGATATGTGAAGGGCATGAAAGGAGGCCAAACTCCAAACTCCCCTTAAAGCGGCGAGTTTAGCAGCTTTTCTTCATTTATAGACGCCCTGCCAAACCTGGATTTGTTTAGAGGAGCCCTTTTTTTATTCGGCAAGTCTTATTTGTGATTTTACGATCTAGTTATTTATATTTCTCCGATCTTTTATTGAATTTCTTGTCCGGAGACGCTGCTTGGTGTGATGGCAGTTCAAACACGACAACATCTAACAGTTTATGGGGTTTGTTTAGATATATTATATATTTCCTTAGTCCATGTTTCTTTCAAACAGTAATTTACATCCAGAGACGCATACAGATGCTTTTTTATTTCATAATCATGTTTAAATTTTTTTAAATCTAATGTATTTTTATATTTTATTCAAAATCATTAATTAAAAATGCTTCTGCATGTTTCTATAATATGAATATTCTATGAAAATATGGCTGTATCATTTCCTTTTCCTGTTTATCACAAAAGAAAGTTTGTTAATTAGGGCTGGACAGTTAATCAAATTTTAATCATTACAATATTGCATTCTCGCAATAAAAAAACACTGTAATCAAAGAAAAATGATTTATGTCGCATGTATGTAACAGAAATGCATGTAGACTGGGTATTCTTTTTTTTGTTGCTATTATTATTTTAACATATTATCATTTTACTCATTTACTTGTTTCTAATTTATTTCCAGTTGTTTTTTAAAAAGTTATACTAGAAGTTGAGTTTGGGTGGTTCCATAAAAACTTTTTAAATCAGTGAATAATCCTGTACATTAATCGTGATTTCAATATCAATAAAAATAATTGTGATTATTATTTTTTTCCATAATTGTCCAGCACTATTTGTAATTACAATGTATGTATGTTCATATATAAATAATGTTCTACAGTAAGTGACAGTGTATTGCATGACTCACTGATGTCCCCTGAAGTGGCAAAATTACAAATTTTCCTTCCTCACCCATGAAAATACAGTAAACAAATAGGCGTCCACTGTAGTGGATGCAATGCATGAAAGGGTTAAAAAGAAGACTAATAAAGGTGGTTTAAGAATATATTTGATTGGATGCGATGCTGCACAGAGAAAGTTAGATGATCATGAAAATATAAAAGACACTTCCAGAGATTTTCACAACAAATACAAATTTTAAAGAGGATTTAAAGAAGCAAAAGAATGAGCCTGTCTGACCTTTGTTCATTTTGTTTGGCACATTTTAAATATACTGGCGTAGATAGATAATAAAACACAGATTATTCATTGCAAGAAGAGGCTAAAAAAAGCCAGAACAAGCTCATAACAAGCCTCCAACTATGAGAAATGCGAAATTATGCAAATGTCCAAAATAGAATAAATAAAGCAATGCATACATATATTGAATATTATAAATCAGCCGTCAAATGAGTGAAATAACCTGCAGGATAGTGGAAGCCCTGCTCTAAACATTTATGGGCTCATGTGGGCAGAAAAGTCCGGAAAGATCTCCAGAATGAGCTCAAACAATCTCATCTTAGTTTTAATAAAGACTTTTCACCTGAGATTCAAAAACATACAGACGGTAAAGAAATGATCATTTGGCTAAATAAGTGGAGATGATCCAAACTTTTCTCTGCTTGGTCTGCAAACACAAAACCTGAGGTTTACCTGTTTGACTTTAGGATAAAATCTGGATTTCTGTCAGCTGAAATCGAATTTCCGATGCCCAAACCATGTCTGAAATATGCATACTTAAATGTTTGTTTCTTTTTAAAAACTCTGAAACTTTCATTCGGTTGTTTTTCACAAAACCAGAAACTAGAAAATATTATCTGGATATTATATTTACTCATGTTTTGAATTTAACAACATGATCATGACTTTTCAGGGGATTCAGAGGTTCTAGTAAAATCAGTTTCACCTTGTCAGACTTTGGTCTGATCGTAACACATCTGAGCTTTCCTGTAAGTTGTGTGAACTTCTACCTGTGTTTCCTCAGAGCTGCAGACGTCATGGTGCTGAAGATCTTCTTCCCGCAGTGCTGCAACCGGGCAGACAGCGGCCTGCTGGTGGGCCGCTGGATCCCCGCTTACGACTCGGCCGTGGTGCTGGCGGTGATCCACTACCCGTTCATCCCCGGGCAGGTCAAGCAGTACATCCAGCAGGTCCGTCTTCCTACACCGGGTGTTTGAGAGATAATGAGCAAGTCAGACTTGTAAAGTCAGATTAAAACCCACCAACCAGGATTCAGAAAAGAGAGAAAGCTCTGCCTCTACGTCTGGATCAAAGTCCAGTTTTTACTTCTTTAAGTTATTTCATTTGTTATTTGTTATTTTATTTTCACATTCAAATCACAACAATACAAGATATTAAAAGATGGATAAAAGCGCAGGAGAGAGGCAGAAAGCAAAAAAAGGCTTGTTTTGAAGCCTCCACCAAAGACCATAATAATAAAAAAAGGGGAGAAAAAACGATTACAAAAACAATGAACAAAATGACAAATATTAATGAGACATGAAAATCGATTTTCTCAAATATTTCTCACAGGATATCTCCGATTTACTGTTAACAACATAAGAAAACTGGTTCCACAATTTACACCCTCTATATCTGATGCTTAGCTCTTGATGTAACACATTTAAACAGATGAAAATGTTGATTTTGACGAGAATTGTAATTATGAACCATAGCATTGGTAGTAAAATATGAAATTAAATGATCAGGCAAAGTAGTTTGATTAAACTGAATTTTAAATATAAAAATACAAATTTGGAAAATATTAGTATCATAAATGTTTGACAAATGTAACTTTAATGATTCATTTGCGGATGATGACAATAGTTCTGAATGGGTTGCAATTCTAACAAAACGCTTTTGTAAAATTAAAATTTGATTTAAAGTTGAAGGAAAAGTGCTGGGCTACACAAAAGTACAGTATGAAAGATAGGGATAAATTAAGCTGTAATATAAAGCAAGAGTACATTTTATGCCCACAGAATGACTGACTTTTCTTATAATACCAAAAGTTTTATTGGCTTTGTTACCCATCTAACATGCTCCTTCCAATTCAAATGCTTACCTATAATATCACCCAAGAATCTGGTGGATGCTACACGACTGATTTCACCTAAGGAAATATTAATCGGAAGACTAGTTGAAAATGTTTTTTTTACCACTAAAAACCATGTAGTTTCCTCTCCAGCTGTGAGCTGATGCATCATCATTACTGCTCCCTCCTCAGATGCAGGCGCAGAGCGGGGTGGAGCTGTCGGTGCTGGGATCCTGGAGTTTACCCAAAGAGGGTCAGGAGGGCATGGAGAGTTTCCTCAGAGACCTGGGCACCATCTTCCCAGAGAAGCGCTGGCTGCAGATCAGCCGGCAGATGGGAAAGATGGGCTTCACCTGCCAGGTGCTCAACCGTGGTCAGAGTAAGAGCCTCGGTCGGACAGAAAGAATCATTATCTATTTTCACATATTCTGAGTTTAAAAGCTGGACAGAGCTTTGCTGCAACACTAGAACTTCAGAAAAACCTGGATATCGCAGTAAAAATCTGGGACTGGAAACGCCTACGTTTCAGAAAGTACTTTATGAAAGTAGTTATAGAAACAGTTTTTCTGCATATCCACGTCCCCGGATGTGATGTACAGGGGTCATGTGACCAGTTTGTAAGGAGTAAAGACGGTGTGGGATGTGTGGGCGGAGGAGATGAGAATATTTTTACAGATAGTTGTAAAAAAATTAAATTTTCATCAAAACATAAAGCATTTTGTGAAATATGGTTCCTGAGTGGGTTTTTCACACAGTCTGGCGTTAAAAAAGCAAACTGAAATGTAAGAAAATTTAAATTGATTCGGCCCCCAAATTATGGTAAAAGATTCATATCGGGAGGAAAGCAGATCATCCTGCTTTAACATTAATTCTAGTTTTACAGCTTCAGTATTTATGATGTGGGAAATACTCCATCAGGGTTTTTCTTCCTGATTTCAGGTGGAAAAGCTGCTCAGCCAGAAGCAAAGAAGAAGAAGGAGGAGGAGGAGGAGGAGGAGAAGGTGATCTTTGTCCACTACGAGCAGAGGAAGGTGATGCTGTCTCAGCTTCATCCGGTCCAGAGCGGAGACTCCGAGGACAAAGCCAAGGCGTCTGAGCTGAGACAGGTACGAGACGGAGCCGCGGGTTTGATTCCCGCCGCCGCAGACCGATGTTCTGCTCAACCTCTCCTCTTCTTGCCCTGAAGGTGTTTGAGACGGTGGCCCGCAGCGGGCCGCTCTTCTTCCTGGACAAGTACGACGACGCGCCGCTGAAGTCGACTCACTGGCAGTCTGAGGGCCGCGAGGCCAGCATCATCGTGGAGCTGCTGAAGCAGGCGTCGGTGCCGCTCTGCCTCCTGCTGGGCTGGATGCTCTCCCTCTGGTACTGGATCTGCCATATCCGGTGAGATTTACCCATGATCAGTCGGGTTTTGTTTCTGAGAGCAGAAGATTCAGACTGATTTAATTTATTTTGTAATTTGTTTATTTAGTTATTTGATTATTTATGTGTTTATTTTGTTGTTTCAGGCTAATGAAATTCAGGCTGATTTGATTTATTTATTTTCTTTCATTTATTTATGTTTTTTTATTTATTCATTCATTTATTTATTCATTTGTTTGTTTATTTAGTTGTTTCAGGCTGATGGAATTTAGGCTGATTTATTCATTTATTTATTTATTCATTCATTTATCTGTCTATTTTTTATTTATTCATTTAATTATGCATTTATTTATTGAGTTGTTTCAGGCTAATAAAATTTTGTCTGATTTATTTATGTATTCATTTATTTGGTTATTTATCTATTTTTTATTTATTTATTTATTTATGTATTTATTTATGTATTTATTCATTCATTCATTTATTTAGGTATTATTATAAATTTAGTCATTTGTTTATTTATTTAGTTGTTTCATGTTGATGAAATAAGTCTGGTTTATTTTTTTAATTATCTGTTTATTATTATTATTTTTTTTATTTATTCATTTATTTATGTATAAATTTATTTAGTTGTTTCAGGCTAATGAAATTTAGTCTGATTTAATTACGAACATGTTAAGAAAAAAAATGATAAGTAATTTATAAGTATTTCTGTTCATCTTCAGCATGTTCTTCATTCATATATATTGATAACATATTAGAAATCAGCCCCAAAGTTCCGATTTGGTCGGCTTTAATATAGAGTTACTTTTAATGGAAATGATTGCGTTTTCCTACATTCTAGGCATCGTTCATTGTTGGAAATAAGCATTAAATTCTGTTCTAAGCGGTCTCAAGAAGTCTTAAATGCAACTAGTAAAGCCCTGAAAGGGTTAACTGGTTGATCCGTCTCTGTCCAGACTCTTCAGGCTCTTCCCGCTGCGCTTCCTGTCCTCCAAGCTGTCCACATGTGTCCAGCTCAGCTACCGAACCGAACACATGAGAACGCTCAGCTCGCCCAAAGCAGCCGCCGGCCACGCCGACTTCATGAGGTGGGAGAACTCGTCCGGCGGGAGGGAAAGGGGGGGTTTCTGTTGCCAGCGTTCCCTCTAATGTCGCCGTCTCTCCGGCAGGAAGGCCAACATCATGGTGTCGCTGCTGGTGGACGCGGTGCTCGGCGTGCTGCTCATGTCCTGGCTCTACAGAGACGACCACATCGCCACGCTGGCCAACGCTCTGGTGCCGGCGGCGGATGTAAGAGTCAGCCGATGTAATGCAGTCTCACCTCTCCTCCTTAGCCCTACGCCTTCCTGAAAATTACACATCGCTGCTTTTATTTCTGAAATACGTGTACGGCGGTCAGACTGCCGTCATGGTAAACATCGACCTTATCCTAAAGTTTTAACAAGAGTTCATAATTTTTAACGTTAATATTTAAGAAGACTCTGAAAGAGTCTCTCATTAAAAAGTGCAAACCGGAGGGGAAGGGCTCAGATTGGGCATAACTCAGGGGTGTCAAACATGCGGCCCGGGGGCCAAAACCGGCCCGCCAAAGGTTCCAATCTGGCTCACAGGATGAATTTGGAAAAACAGCAGATTTTTTACTTCCAGATACCTGGGATAGATAGTTTTGCAGATTGCAACATGTGTGTAATTTAGTAAGAAAATACATAAATGAATAAATATGAATAAAAATTTAATGCAGAATAATAATGTAAAAAAAGATTTTATATAAATGAAAGGGTATAATTTGTTTTTCAAATTTAAAAATGAGAAATTTTATATCTATTGTTCACATTGATAAATTCATACAATATCCTTTTTTAGGCTACAATGAAAATATACAACAAGAAAAAAAGATCTTTAAATGTGTAACTGAGGCTAAATATGGTGAAAACCTCTTATTTTTGTCCAGAAAATCCAGGTTGTTCATCCTGTTTTTCTAAAGTTTAGTCCATTAAATAAAAACATTTTGATAATATATTTGCAATTTAGCCTTAAAATGGGGAGTTTTGTTATTCTGACATGATAATGCAGTTATTTTGCTGGTTCGGCCCACTAGAGATTGACTTTAGCTGAAAGTGGCCCCTGAAATCAGACGAGTTCGACCCCCCTGGCATAACTCCTCCTCCTCTCCCTCAGCGCGTGGCCAGGGAGCTGGAGGAGCTGCTGCAGTGGCTGATGGGAGCCCCTGCAGGCCTGAAGATGAACCGGGCCCTGGACCAGGTCCTGGGCCGCTTCTTCCTGTACCACATCCACCTGTGGATCAGTGAGTCTGTGCACATTAAGCCCTGCAGGTGTTCCTCCACATGCTCTGACTCCATCCCGTGTGCCTGCAGGCTACATCCACCTGATGGCTCCCTTCATGGAGGGCATCCTGTGGTACGGCGGCCTGTCGGCCTGCCTCGGCCTCACCTTTGCCCTCTCCCTGCTGTCCGACATGGTGGCTCTGCTCACCTTCCACATCTACTGCTTCTACGTCTACGGAGCCAGGTAGGACCATGGATAGATAGATAGATAGATAGATATAGATTTTTCTTACTTTCTTATTCTTTCTTTTGTTCTTTCTTTTCTTTCTTTTTCTTTTTTCTTCTTTCTTTCTTTTTCTTTCTTCTTTCTTTCTTTTTCTTTATTTCTTTCTTTTTCTTTCATTCCTTTTCTTTCTTTTTTTTCTGTTTTTCTTTCTTTCTTTTCTTTCTTTTTCTTTCTTCTTTTCTTTCTTTTACTTTATTTCTTTAGTTTTCTTTCTTTTCTTCTTTCTTGTCTGTCTTTCTTTCTTTTCTTTCTTTTTCTTTCATTCCTTTTCTTTCTTTTTCTTTTCATTCTTTTCTTTCTTTCTTTTTCTTTCTTCTTCTTTCTTTTTTTTTTCTTTATTTCTTAATTTTTCTTTCTTTCTTTTTCTTTCATTCCTTTTCTTTCTTTTTTTCTTTTTCTTTCTTTCTTTCTCTTTCTTTCTTTCTTTTTCTTTCTTTCTTTCTCTTTCTTTCTTTCTCTTTCTTTCTTTCTTTCTTTCTTTCTCTTTCTTTCTTTCTCTTTCTTTCTTTCTTTCTTTCTTTCTTTCTTTTTTCTTTTCTTTTCTTTTCTTTTCTTTTCTTTTCTTTTCTTTTCTTTCATTTTCTTTCATTTTCTTTTCTTTTCTTTGTCCCAAGCTGGGAAATTGTGGCATAGCAACAGCATTTTCATACTGTACATAAAAATATAAAAAACACACAGGAGAATAACCAGACATATTAATTACAGTATAAAATGTAATGTACAAATATGAACACTATAGACATGGATAAATAAGGGGTAATTATCATAGAGCATAAAATAAAATATAAGGTGAAGTGAACAGATAAATCAACAATGGACAGATAAAGTGTGCATGGACTGTGTGAGATGACCAGATTATTTAAGTATTATTGCACAGTTTGATGGCATGTGGCAGGAAATAGATTTCCTGTATCTCTATACTTCTGAGGTATAAAAGAACAAAACAGTAGAGGGAGGAAGGTTGGCTAAACAAAGACGAAAGGTTACAGTAGTTGGAGAAAACATCGAGGTGCAGAGAAACGAACACAGAGAGAAAATGATAATGAGGAATTAACACAATATACAGGTAAACATGAGAAATAAATATGTGTATAGTGAGCAGTGTGAGGATGAAAACTGACAATCACAGTATGGATTTAGATCCAAGGATATATTTGTCAAGTCTTCCTTTCCTTCCTTTCTTCAACTGTAGGCAGTGATGTTGATGTCTAAGAAAAAAAATAGAAGAACTTAAACAGCAAGTTCCATTTTAGCTGTCTGGGCAGTCTGGGGTCAGAGGTGAATCTCTGCTGCTGGATGTGTTGATAATCCCTTAAAACTGGATAAAAAGAAATAAAGGGGGGTTAAATACTCTTTAGCAACACTGCAAATTACCAGCTTTTCTCCTTACCTGCACAGGTGCAGCAGGGGTCAGATATACGTCCACTGCTCCTGTTTTATGCGCACAAACCAAACATACACGTGGTGCCAAGATTTCAGTTATAAATGTCTAAATTCTGCCATTTTTACATCATTTTTAATGACTGCAGTCACACAGGAAATACATTTATAGCAGGTCAGTGGATAAATATGAATATTTACTCGATTATTGTTTTTATTTTGCGTCCCTGAGTCGCCGGATTACCGACTTGACTGTGACCTCTGACCTGGCGGGAGTAAAATGTGTCTGGGCGAGAGTTATAAATCTTTTGTGTTTTGTTTTTTATTTTTTTATTTATTTTTTTTGAGCCCACGTCTCTGTGAGGGAAACAGAGGAGTCTGGATACGCTGCGGCTTCGTCCACCGGTGTTGTGTTGCCTCGCGTTCTGACGGGGATTAAAGGAAAAGTCTGGTTGGTTTTAGTAAATCCGGTTTATTCTCGAGGAATAAAGGCTGAGAAACCGGTGATTAAATTATGCATCGGCTCTAAAGATAGCGCTCCCTCGCCGGAGGGGGGGAGCAACTCCCCTCGATACATATTTATGCTCCATCAGCTCCGGAAACATGGCAACACTGTGTTTTAGATTCACTCCGAGAGGCTTTTATTCAGGCTAAAAATACCTCCTGCTGAGACGAGAGAAGCATCGCTCCTCCCCACAGATCTTCCTGCACTCTGATAAACGGCTCATCACTACAGTTTTCCTAAAAATTAGCAGCTTTTTGGGGCTTTTTTGCAGCTCTCACCCCCCAGGACAGACAGGAATTCTCCTTATTCTGAGGATTTCCAGTCGGTTCAGCTGTGACCCACATATTTACTCATGTGTCTGATTAAAGAAATATAAACGGCTTTGTGAAGAAATGATGAGCATCTGATTAATATTTAACCAAAAACAACGAACAGAAGGAGCTGAAATGATACAAAGAGTGCAGGCGTTTGAAGAAAATAAATTTTTTTCCATTATTTTTTTCTTCTCAGGACATTTCAGCTGGAAAAAGCTTCTCTTCGTCACTTTCCACGGTTCATACATAAGTTTCTGCTCGGCTAATTAAATTCAAATTTTTGCGACCGCATCTCCTTGGTTCAGATTTTATCCTGATAATCTGTCGAAGCTCTTCGAAGCTGGTGTTTTTGCACAAAACGTTTTCACAAAAGCTGATAGCTGCTCCTCTAGAGCTCATAAAACATGAATAAACAACTTTCTGACGTTCTTCTGTTTATTTATTTATTTATTTTAATACAGCAAGCAGACGGATTAATGTTAGTTCCACTTGTAAGATTAAAGCCAGAATCGGTGCAGAAGCAACAGCAGGAAAAACATGAAGAACAATCAAAGTAAAACACAATGAAAATCGTGAAATAAGAAGAGAGAAGAGAGTTTCTTTCCATCAACAACATGAGAAAACGTCGTAATAAGAAGCATTTTGGCTCGATGTGTTTTCTAGTTATGAAGCAGCAGCTAGCCGCGAGCATGCTACGTCACTGAATTATCTGATTCAGGATTTAACGTGGAATAAACCAGCCTCTTTATTCAGGATTAAGTTTCATTCAGAATTAACATTTAATCAGGAATTACATGTTTACATGCTCATTTTCATTATTCGCCTGTTTAAAGCAGAATTAAAGAGGAGTTAAAACTCATGGAAACATGGCCAACGACTTGTAGTTGTCCCAGGATATTTTGTTCTGATTGACGTCATGTGACACGTTTTGCATGTCTTTCTGATGATGATGATGATGATGATGATGATGATGATGAAGACCTCCTGTCCTCCAGGCTGTACTGTCTGAAGATCTACGGCCTGTCGTCTCTCTGGAGGCTCTTCCGGGGGAAGAAGTGGAACGTCCTGCGGCAGAGAGTCGACTCCTGCTCCTACGACCTGGACCAGGTTTGTCTTCGTTAGCCTCGCCGTTAGCCTCGCCGTTAGCCTCGCCGTTAGCCGGCTTCTCATTGGTCGGGGGATCCGCTCTGTTTGTGCCGTTGCAGCTCTTCATCGGGACGCTGCTGTTCACCATCCTGCTGTTCCTGCTGCCCACCACCGCCCTCTACTACCTGGTCTTCACGCTGGTGAGCCCGGCCGCCCGTCCTCGCCGCCGGGGTTTCCGGGAGTTTTGTTTCTAACGATTGTGCGCTGGTTGCAGCTGCGGTTGGTGGTGGTGCTGTTCCAGGGCGTCCTGCATCTCAGCGTGGACTTCATCAACTCCTTCCCTCTGTTCGCCGTGGGGCTGCGCGTCTGTCGGTCCTACAGGCTGGCCGGTACGCCGCCTTCACCTCTGCACCCCATTTCTGTCTGTTTTTAGCCCTGCAGGTTAAATCAGGGCTGTCAAACATGCGGCCCGGGGGCCAAAACCGGCCGGCCAAAGGCTCCAATCTGGCCCACAGGATGAATTTGGAAGAAGTTCCTCTGATCATGATATGAAACAGCAGAATTTTTACTTCCAGATACCTGGGATACATATTTTTGCAGATCCATTGTGACCTGTAGGTTGTAGGGCTGGATGATTATGGCAAAAATGATAGTCACAGTTATTTTGATTGATATTGAAATCACGATAAATGTGCACGATTTTTCATCAATTTAAAAAAAAAAGGTGTTTATTGAACCACCAAAACTCAACTTCAAATATAACTTTTTTTAAAAACAACTGGAAATAAATTAGAAACAAGTAAAGGAGTAAAATAACGATATATTAAAATAATAATAGTGATTAAAAAATGAATACCCAGTCTATACGCATTCCTGTTACGTACATGTGACATTAATCAATTTTCTTCGATTATAGTGTTTTTATGATTGTGAGAAGGAAATATTATTATAATCACGATTAATTATCCAGCCCTAGTAGGTTTTAATATGTGTAATTTAGTAAGAAAATACGTAAATGAATAAATATAAATGAAAATTTAATGCAGAATAAAAATGAAAAAAAGGTTTTATTTAAATAAAATTGTATATATATTTATTTTCAAATTTAGGAATTAGAAATTTTATATTTATTGTTCACATTGATAAATGTATACAGTATTCTTTTTTAGGAAACAAGGAAAATATACAACAAGTAAAAAAATCTCTAAATGAATATAATTGTAAACGTGAAACTGAGGCTAAACACTTATTTTTGTCCAGAAAATCCAGGTTGTTCATCCTGTTTTTCTAAAGTTTAGTCTATTAAATAGAAACATCTTGATAATATATTTGCACTTTATGCCTAAAATGAGGACTTTTGTTATTCAGATATGATAATGTGGTTATTTTACAGATTCACTTTCAAAACATTTTATTGCACCTTAAAGATTGAATATTACACTTGATATTTCAGATAATTTGTTTTATTTTTGTCGATGTGTAACTAAAATTAAACTTGCATCATATATATTCACTAAATCTGCATAAAAGTCACGATGAAAAAGCAACAAATCCTGCATAATTATGATTTTTGAGTCTTTTCCTTGTTTATGAGGAGAAGAGTTTAATTTAATGCTTCTAGAACTTTTATTTGGTTTGTTCAAGATAGTTTTAAGCGAGAAAATAAGAAATAGAAATAAAGCTGCTGTTTTTGTTTGCAGAGGGCGTGAAGTTCAGGGTGCTGTGCGAGGAGCCGGGCACCGCCCTGCACCTGCTGATGGAGGTAAGAGCTGATCGCGTCTGCAGCTTCTCCTGATGAGATTTAAGTTTCTAAAAGCATCCGAGTTTATAACCGCGTTTCCATTACCACCAGAATTCTAAAAACCCTAATATCGCAGTAAAAACCTGATAAGGGTGCACCTATACTTTAAAAAAGCCTGTGTTTACATGGAGTGCTTATGAGCCGATCATCCAATTAGAATAAAGATGTATCATGTGAACATGTCAGCTGATCCGATCAAGAAGTTTCAGTCTGAGTGTGGTTGAAACCTTTTTCCATACAAATCGAATTATGTCATTCCGAATTAAACGTGGGATAAACCAGCCGCTTCCTTCAGGTTTAAGTTTCATTCACACTTATCATTTTCATTTAGTAATTAGGGTTTACGCGGCCGTTTTTCATCTCTTCAACGCAGAATGAAGCGTTTATCTGATGGTTTCTCATTTCTTAAAAGCAGAATTAACCATTAATGCTGTAATTTTTCATCTTTGTACAGCTGAATTAACTTCCAAAATAAAGAGCAGTTAAAACTCTCACATAAACATACCCATTCTGCTTGCTTTAGTGCCCAACAAGACAGGTGAAACGTGAAAAGATAAATTAATTAATTAAATAAAAGAAATTTTTTCCTTTAAAAAAAAAAAAAAGTAGTATTCTTTTTAAATAAAAAAGTTTAAATAAAAATCCTTTTTATTAAACAAATCGATTAAAATTGTGAAACTAAATCAGGATATTTATGTGAATGGATATTTTTCCTCCCACCCCTGCTAAATGTTTCGTGTCCCCACTCTCCTCGTCTCGGGTTTCACGGGACCAGATTTTTGGGTCTTCAAATTTATCCGCAAGCCTGGTCCTGCCCAGATAGCAAAGAATCTTAGGCCCGAATTTGCCTCACCTCTACATTTTTGTTTGGGCCACATCTACATTTTTACTTTGCCCATATCTGAATTTAATTTTAGTATTTGGTCTAGATTTGGCCTTGACTTTGATAGTTAGATGGTTGAGTCGAAACAACAGTAATTAAAATAGATTAGATTTTTATTTCTAGCCAAATTAATTTGAATCCAGGTATCCAAACATAATGAATTTGATTTTTAACACAAAGTTTAAATTAAACTAACTAAAAACTTTTTTTAATATTGTTTTCTCTTTTTTAAAAAGAGTTTATTCAATCCTTAAAGATTTAAAGAATGAATTAAATCATTTTACCAGAATTACACCTGAAAACCGTTCAATGGAAACACCTGAAAGTCACAATTGTATATCCCTTTTATTTTGTGAAAAATTGTCATGGAAACACAGCTGATGTGTTTTCTCCTCCTCAGATCAACCCTCTGAAATGCAGCAGCGTGATCCAGACCTACCGGACCCCGACCTACAGCTGCTACCCCAGAGACTCCTGGAGCGCCCTCGTCAGGAAGCTGTTTGTCGGGGAGCTCGTTTACCCCTGGAGACGCAAAGCCACCAAGACGGACTGAGACGAGACGAGAAGATGAGCTGCTTTAATGTCGGACGGAAACCACGTCAGAGGGAAGTTTTTAAGGTGAAAAATCCGATGAAACCTAAAAGCAGCACATTGTCGCACCCTGAAGACTTGGTGATGTGTTCGTTATTCGGACGGCTCCCTCCACCCCCGCAGGACCAACTTTACATTTTTAACATACGTTGAACCATTAAAGGGATTTCTGTGTTTAAAAGCTGCTACCAGAGACGCTGAATACACCGAAGTTTCTGTTTTATTTCCATTATTTTTTAGATTTTTAAAAGAAATGTCCCAAACTGGGAGAATTGGGCCGAACTGTGGCCTTCTTCCTGTCGGTGCTGAAGCAGATTTAAACTTTTTATATGTTTCAGAAAGCAAAAAAACGCTTGTCAGCTCTTTTTCCACCAGCAGGTTCAGAGGGATTAAACTGGGAATACAGGCAGCGTTCCAGTTGGCTGTGGTGGTTTTGGTCAGAGAAACACTGGAAAACCCTTTTTAATGTGATGAATCCTTCATTCGTTCGGACTGTCGGCCGTGTTGATGCTGTGACACAACTAATCGTTTCTAACTTCTGACTCGCTGGTCCAGGTGGGGAGTTCATGGCTCCGCTTCCCAATAAAACCAGCAAATTAGTGGAAGTCAGCTGAGATCCACAGCAGCTTTTATCTGGACTTTTAGTTGTAGAATAATTCTTTCCTTTAGATGTTAAAACATGACTTATGAAAATTTTTTGGTCTTCGAATTTATCAGCGAGCCTGTTTCTGAGACACATTTGATCATTTTTAGCCCGGCGATGTTCAAAACATGCGATTCTGAAAAGTCACAATCTAATTTCAGATTTTCTGAAAGTAATTAGAAAAATATTGACTGGTCCTGCACAGATAGCAAAGAATCTTGGGCCCGAATTTGCCTCACCTCTACATTTTTGTTTGGGCCACATCTACATTTTTACTTTGCCCATATCTGAATGTAATTTTAGTATTTGGTCTAGATTTGGCCTTGACTTTGATAGTTAGATGGTTGAGTCGAAACAACAGTAATTAAATTAGATTAGATTTTTATTTCTAGGCAAACTAATTTGAATCCAGGTATCCAAACATTATGAATTTGATTTTTAACACAAAGTTTAAATGAAACAAACTAAAAACTTTTTTAATATTGTTTTCTCTTTTTTAAAAAGAGTTTATTCAATCCTTAAAGATTTAAAGAATTAATTAAATCATTTTGTTTTTGTTGCCATATTTCTGTGAATCACTGGAAGTATTTAATCAGATGGTCCAGGGGGGGGCTAATTGAACTTTGCAATTTAAAAAAACCTTTCCAGCTTTGAAAAGCACCTAAAATAACGGTAACTTTACCACCTGGAAAGTTTAGATCAGTAAATCAGTACCAGCTTTTTATTGATAGATAAAACTGTCTCCTCTCATTTAACGCGAGCAAAGTTCAAAGGAAACCACCCAGGTTCTGATTTTTCCTTCTTTTTAAATCTTAAATTAATCATTTAGTTTTATAATGTTTAGTATGAATGAAATTATTTTTGTCGCCATATCTATCTGGATCAAAGCGTCTCCACTGATCAATGACTGTTACAGAATGAGATAAAAAATAATGCTGACTCATCGTGGGCTGGGGGCGTGTCCTAACTTATCCAATGAAATCATTCCAGTAGACGATGCTGTGTCAAACTGTTTATGTGCCATAAAAATACTGGAAACGCTCATTTCTACCTTGCTTCCAGTCCGCCACCAGAACAGACAGCAGATGCTTCAGTAATTCAGTCTTTTTTCCTGTTTTATTTATATTTTACTAAAACTGTTTATTTTCTTCCTGTAAACAAATTCTCCCCTCCAAGTATAAATCATACATTTCTTCTTTTCTGCTGTTTTGTCACACTTTTTTTTAGCTATAAATAAACCTAATGAAAAAATATTATTTGTGTGTTGTTTTTTAAAGATGCGCAGTAAAGTGCTTTTTTACAGGTTTAATAAAGACTGGCTTTAATACATCTGTTGTAAGAAATATGATGCTCAGGGTTAAGCCAACACTTTGTCTTCTTCTTACAAAATGAATTATTCGGCTAAAAGACTTAACTTTATGTGCAGATGTTAAATCCAGTCTGAGACCTTTTGCATCATTTTATGGTAAAAACTTGTCTTTGACACTTTGCACTACTTTTTTTTTTACATCACCTGGTAATAAAGCCGTAAAGATACAAAAAAAAATTTAATGGGTTTTTTAAAAACATTTTGTTCAAATAAGAATTTTCTCCCTATTTTTTCTTGGGTTGGGCTTTAAAGGGTTAAGTGTGCAGACTCATATTTATTGTCACTTCAGCACAGACATTTAATTTAATCTATCAGAAAATATTTTTCATATTTGCTGTTTATTGCTGCTTTTTCACTTGAAATCTCCCTGATATGAATAAATAAAAATATATTATACATAAATAAAGACATTTAAAAAGCCAAAAGCCAAATCTGCAGAAGCACTTTATTGGAAAAAAAAAAGTAAGTCCACTGTTAATGCTCCCAGAGCAGTTAAGGGACATTCAGGTGTGTTTTAACACAACGCCAAGGAGGAAAGACATCAGCAATGATCTTTGAGAAGCAGCTGTTGTCCATCAGTCTGGGAAGAGTTATAAGAGCATTTCCAGGCTGTTTGGAGTCCGGCATTCTGCAGAGAGAAAGATTCCTCACCAGTCAGACACCAGTCTCAGACTCTCCAGGCCTCAGTTTAAATGATAAACGTTAAAGTCATATCTGTCCAATTAGAAA
>JBAMHT010000021.1:22359683-22373542 GCA_037177075.1 Craterocephalus fluviatilis
TTTTTCAGGAATTCTCCAGGTGTTTTCAGGAATTCTCCAGGTGTTTTCAGGAATTATCCAGGTGTTTTTCAGGAATTTTCCAGGTGTTTTCGGGAATTATCCAGGTGTTTTTCAGGAATTCTCCAGGTGTTTTTCAGGAATTCTCCAGGTGTTTTCAGGAATTATCCAGGTGTTTTCAGGAATTATCCAGGTGTTTTTCAGGAATTCTCCAGGTGTTTTTCAGGAATTCTCCAGGTGTTTTCAGGAATTCTCCAGGTGTTTTCAGGAATTATCCAGGTGTTTTTCAGGAATTATCCAGGTGTTTTTCAGGAATTATCCAGGTGTTTTCAGGAATTCTCCAGGTGTTTTTCAGGAATTCTCCAGGTGTTTTCAGGAATTCTCCAGGTGTTTTCAGGAATTCTCCAGGTGTTTTCAGGAATTATCCAGGTGTTTTCAGGAATTCTCCAGGTGTTTTCAGGAATTTTCCAGGTTTTTCTGCTGCCATAGTTTAAAAATCGGCCCCTCCCTCCCAGACTCTCTGATTGGTCGCCCCCCAGACTCTGTGTTTCTGAGTGATGATTCCTCTAATCGGGGTGTTCAGAACCAGAATGTTTCCATGGAAACGATGACCTGGAACCACATCATCAGTGGAGCCCTGATACCTGGAGTCAACATGGTGAGGAAGAGGAGCAGAACCAGGAGATGAAGATGAGGAAGAGGAGCAACCTCCGCTTTGTGGGACGATGAAGAAAATCCTGATACCTAAAGGTGTCTGATTTGTCGTCGTCATGGAAATTAGATTTTATTAATAAGTAAATGAAAACATTTCTGCTAATGTGAGTACAATCAGAACAATAAAAATGTTATTGGTCATCTCAATCTTTATTTAAACTGTCAGTGTTGACAAACAATCAGCTGTTCAATCACATCAGATTATTGATTAACCACCAGATAGAAATGATGGAAAAAATATGTTTTAAAACAAAAGGATAATCACTGATGGTATGATTTATTATTATCATTATTAATAATAGTCATTATTAATTAATTGTAATTGTTATTATTTGTAATTATTATTAGGCAGGTTTTCACATACACAAAAGTAACACTTTTACAGCAATAGAAAGACAGAGTAAATGTTATTAAACATTAAAGGATTATAGACAAACATGATAAAGGCTGGATGGCCGCACATTCAGTCTAAACGTCAGACGTGGTTCGGACCCTGCATAACTATGAATAATTATAACTTTGAACTTTCACAAGAACATAAACTGACAGGGACAACTTAAACACACAGGGGCAAGCATTTGTGTTAAGCCAGTGTTTGTATATATTTGAAATAAAACAGAACATAAGTAACCGCAGACACAACCTGAGGTGATGGAAACGCTCCTGTTTATTGAGTTTGGAGTTACACTTTATGGCCAGCAGATGGCGCTGTGGTAATGTGTTCGGCCCATTTTTAAAGATAAATTCTTCTCAGGAATAATTTCTGCTAAACAGTCTGGCCTCCCATCAGTACCATGCTTATAATAATTAGATTTTTTAACTATAGAAAATAAAAATCACTTTTCCTCATTGTTCAGCTTGCCTGTGGAAAGATGGCCGCCGCAAGCTTTTATTGTGAAGATCTATGACGGAAGCGGAACCTTTTCCACCGGTAGTTGTGAGTCCAGCCGGAGCCGTGCTGGAGGCGCTTCCTGTGCTCGTGCTTTGGTATAAACCGTTTACCGGAGCCTCCGGTGGCAGCTGCAGCTACCGGGGAGGCAGCGCCAGCCTCAGCCCGCAGGATGAGCTCCTCCGCGGGGCTGCGCACCCAGCTGGCCGCGGTCATGGAGTCCCTGGTCCACGCTGCGGTGGCGGAGCTCCGGAAGCTGCTGGAGCTGAGCGGAGAGCCCGGAGAGGAGGCGCCTTTTTGCACAGAGGTTGAGTAACAAAACTTTTTTTTCAGGTTTCTAAAATCTGTAAACCTGTAAATCTGTAAAGTGCAAAGTCTGAAAACCAAAATAGAAATGCAAAAGGCTTAAAAGTAAATATCAGGGTTCAAAACAACACTGTTTAAGCCACCAACCATAAATATAAGTAAAAAAATAAATGGCTACTTTGTAGAAAAATATTGTTTCTCAGAATTTATAAGTTTAGTTCAAGGAAGACAAGTTGTTCAACTCTGTCTGGCTTAAGACATGACCTCTTACATGTGATGATGTTCCCACTTGCACTGAAGGCCCGTTCAGATGAAGAACTAGTTGCGGGAATGCACAAGTATTTCTTGGCGAGCCTTGCCACCAGTGGGAAGTTTAACTCATGCTGCTTCCACCATTCCAGAGGGTCAGCCTCTGAGTCAGGCCCAGGTGCCTGAAGATACATGGAGAGCTCCAGTTCAACAGATGCTCTGCTTGTGTGGGAGTGGGTAGTGCCTTGGCCTGCTGCTGGTAATTTTTTGAAGTAGCTACCCAAACTCTTTTTGGTTTTCTTTTTTGGGTGAGGAAGCTCTTGATCATCTTCAGCAGCTGGTGGAGAAGGTGCTGGTGTTTGTGCACTTTCAGGTGCCACCATGTCCATCAGCTCTGCTGCAGCTCTCATCTTTATGAACTCCACCCTCTCTTCCTTCATGTAGGCTGTCTTAAACCGTGGGTCAAGGAGCGTCGCCATATCTAGAAGGTTACTGGTGGTATCATCATCGTACTTTTCGTTAAGGTACTTGACGATACCCTCTTTAACAGCTTTTGTGAGCTCTGTGTCCCCATCATTCTGAGCGAGGATTTCGTTGTTGAAGAGGTGCAGCACCGGCTTCACAAATGATACACTGACGTACTTCTCCCCCGACAAAGCATCAATAAAATCGAACAGCGGACCCAGGGCCTTGTTCACGGACTCTAGCACCATCATGTCTTGCCAGCTTGGCACCAGATGTCTTGTCTAAGTCAGATAGCAAAAGAAACAAATTACTTTCTTAATTAGGTGAATCTAATCTGGAGACTATCAAAATCCTCAATACAATTCAGTGTGTGTTGTGCAGTGCCCATGTCTCACTTTTTTGTCTGCCAGGAGGACCTGTGACAGAGCTTTCTCCTGCTCTAGGAACCTCCCAATCATCTGCTGCCGTGACCCCCATCTTGTGGGGGTTTCAGTGATGAGCTGATGGGGAGGAAAGCCCAATGTTGCTTGAGCCGTGGCCAAGTCGCGCTTTCTTTTCCATGAGTTGGAGAAAGCGCTCACCACCTTTTTACATACCCCAACTGCACGTTCCACAGCCTGCTTTGTAGATGCTGGTGTGAGAGCTTTCAGAGTGTTCTCTGTTTAGATAAAACAGAAGAGTATTAACTGTAAAAAAATGTTTTGACAGCATTTGTATTACTTAACTTATGTATTGATTTAATAATTAAATCTATGATAATACAACTAAATCTTTGAGGCAGCTTTTATCACAATTTAGTCTTTGCCACAACAGGGGAATATGAATATTTCAATGTATACATATAAATATATATATATAATAAAACAATTTTAATTTGTGGTTGTTATATTCCCATTGCACATTACACTAGCCCAATTTTAAATTATTATACACTTACACTAATTATGTAAGCGGTGACCAAAGCATTGTAGCCGCTCACACTCATTCATTTCCATTGCAGAGATGTTGTTAGTTGCATTGTCCGTGGTGATACAGACTAGATGACATTCTTGTAACATGACTCCAGTGCATCTCTCAGACCTGGACAGATAAACACTTTATCAACTCTCTCTCTCTCTGAATAATATATAAAAATATAGCAATAACAGATTGACACATGTTACTGCACAAGAAACGTACCTTGGGCTAACATGGCCCCTGTTTGGTCATCTGGAAAGTAGGCAGTTTGTAAGCAGCGGGTGCAAAGAGTCCAGTCTTCTTTGATGAAATGAATTGTTAAACTCATGTAGGGCTGCGTCGCTCTACTCGTGCACAGGTCTGTTGTCAAAGCATAATACGCCACAGTGCGAACCTCTTTTTCCACTTTGGCCCGGCATGCGGAATACAAGCGAGGCAACTCGACTTGACTGAAGTATTTGCGATTCGGCATGACATACTTCAGCTCCAGGACTTTGACGAGGTCTCGGAAGCTTTCCTTCTCAACAATGTAAGTGGGAGCCATGCCTTTACAAATGCAGGACGAGATTGCGGTCATGATTTGTTTATGCTGCTGGGAAGTCTTCTCATATGGCGTGCCTCATGCTAACGACTCATTTGTCTTTGGCTGACTGTAGTTTTTCTTTTCGAAACTTGCTCCGGCAGTTTCACAACTTCTTTTATTCCGAATTTTTTGAATTGTGGCGTATTCTTTTTCCTGGGTCTTCTTCAGATGATAGAAGAGGTTGCGTTGGCGTCAGATGAGGGGACAGTCTTGTTGCATAGCTTACATATAACTGTTTTCTGCTCCGTGTCGGACTTCTTGAACCCAAAATGTAGCCAAATCACAGATGTGCCCCCTCTTTTTGGGATAAGTGCTTCTTCTCCTTCTTTGGCTGCCTGTGTAGCACCCTCTTTCTCCGACCCTGGCTTCCAGACTTCAGTCACTTGCTTATCCATCTTTGAGCACGCCGCTCATGAGCAAAGAGACGTAAAGCGTGTTGTTAAGCTGTTAGTGTAATGACGTAAAGCAGTGGAATGTCGCAAAACCACAAGACGGAGCTTTTTAGAAAAAAAGTTCACTTTTATTTTATTGTGTAATTTAACGATTTAAACGATAGAAGAGAAGTAGTACAATAGACACTTTTCTATCGTCCCCACAATATATATAGTCATATCGCCCAGCACTACTCCAGAGGATCCGAGAACAAAATGTAATTTTGTTCTCACCGGACGTAAATGAGGACAGTTCTCACCACATCGAGCTGGCCAAACTTTGTTCTCGAGGGGCTCTGAGAAGTGTTGTGTGATTGGTCGGACATGTGAGGTGGGCGTAGATAAAGTGTGAAAGCATGAATGGGGACGTAGCGACTTCCTCATTTTTACTGTTACGAGTATGAATGAACAGCTTTAATAAACAGCTGATGGAGGTGGTGAGAAAGTAAAAAAACCTTTCGAACAGACGCTAAATAAAGACACGGATACTGCCGCGTGCACAGTTCTGCACTGGCACCGAGCAATTTTCATGTAAAATAAAAAATAAGCGGGTCAACGGGCTCGTTGAGACAGGAACCCCTGCCTCGTCCCATGCCGCTTCTCGCAGAGGATGAAATGCCGAACAAGAACTTTTTTCTCGCTCTTGCAGCCTCGGGAACAAGAACAAATTTTCTCGCTTCTAGCGGAGGATGTAGAAGCCAAAACACATCGCAGCAGCACTAGAGAGATGTTCTACATTTTAATCCAGTCAGAATCTAAAAATATTCTACAGCTTGCATGTGGAAGATCCTCTACTAGTGCCAGGGCTGGGTATAAAGCCGTCAAAGGTCTGGTCCGTCCATCGAGGACGGGGTGTGCCGCTCCGCTGTGCTCCAGCGGAAAATCGGGGAAGACTGAGAGTCTGTGGAAAAACCAAAGACAGAAACCACTGCTGGACTTTCTGGAAGTTTTGGCTGCATTTTAGGAAATTTACCATATTTCCTGGAAATGGTGTTTCTAAAAAACACATTTGAACATAAACTCAGAGTGAAACCATCTCACCAGCTACATTTACACCGTCAAATGTTAAATCTATCCCGGTAGAAATCAGTCAGATCAGAGATTCCAGCCGACATGTTTACGTGGATGCTGGATAAAATGATCCGATCTGTTTTGTGTTGATGTGACGGACAGATTTAAAAACGTAGAAACTTTCTTTTCTGGACATGTGCACTAATACTGGCTCGGGAATAGGAAGGTTTTCTTTTATTTTAAACAATTGACCATCAGAAACTTAATGACCCTGAAACTCGTATCTGCCTCAGTCCCCTTATGTTCACGTCGGCCCTCGTTTCGCGGCATTGCCCCCACATGGTTCCAGCCTGCGCAGAAACAAAATCCACCCGAACCGACCGGATTGACTTTTACATGGTGATTTCATCCTGATGATCCGATCATGAGAAGCTTTAAAGTCCGCCTCTCGATCCGATCGGGAATTCTTTCCGATTGAGGCCGATCGGATCAGCTGAGGTGTTCACATGACACATTTTTATTCCAGTGCACATTCGATCGGATCAAATGTAAACGCAGCTTCTGTTAAATCCAAAAAGGATTTCAGGATTCAGATCACTTTTTATCATTTTTTCCTTCTTCTCCTCCTTTTACGTGATCTGTGATGCTGAGATGAGCTGCAGGGATAAATCCAGGGCGCGGAGATAAAAGGGAACTTTATCACAATCTTTTTTGAAGCGTCACAGATGTGTGTGTTGTTCAGCGGCGGTGTGTGTGTGTGTTGGTCCATGTGTGTGCTGTAAACCATCCCTGATGATCGCAGGCATCACAGCCTATCAATGATTCAGTTTCTGTGGGAAGCAGCAGAAACAGGAAGTAGAAAAAGTGTTGCTGGTGGATCTTCGATCCTCTGAATTATGAAAGGCTTCTGATGGAAATCCTGCTGCTGCTCCGGGTTCTCGCCGGTTTACGCTGTGAGATGCTCCGGGGGTGAAGCTGCTCCTGAGCCTTTCACGCCGGGAATAACTGCTGTAACTGATCTCTCCTGCAGACTCGCAGCAGACTGATCACCTGTCCTCGTACCAGCTGACCATCCCCCGACCAATAGGAGGCCGGCTGAAGCGGGACGTGGACGGACAACTGCCCAACCAGGTGCTGAGTCTTTGCTTTTATGATGGGAATTTTTGTTATGTAACAGAGTCCTGGTCCTGGGGTAAAACCCCTGAAGTTACCCTGAGAAAGTCCTGCTGGAGAGAAGCAAAATAATCACATTTAGTTTTTGTTTGGTGCAGCTACAAAGCAAAAATCAAGCTAAAAGCAAAAGTTTAGGCACTAAACATTCGTTTTATTAATAAATAATCGGTTGTCTAACACGAGTTAGGAGCCTTCTTCCTGCCTGAAGCATGCAGGGATTTTACACGCTGTTAACGAACAGATTAGCTGTATACATCCCTGCTTACTGAGTCAGTTACCGTTTTTATCAGTCTGAGGCTTCGTCCGTAGGCCTATTTATGAACAGTCTGTGGTGAGCGTGCAGCGATGGAGAATACCTGAATTACTGCGTTTCTAACAAGCCGTACCCTCCGGCTTCCGAACGTGAAGCCTGAAAAGGAGATGAGGGATCTCCGGAGTGCTGGTGGAGCTGCTTAAGGCACTAGATCCAGATTTATGTGTGGTCTGTAACAATACAAATAACAGGGTTCATATTACAGTAATGAATATAATTCCACAAGCAATGAATAACAGTAAATAAAAAATGGTTTGGACCGCAACAACACACTCTACAGCCGCGTCATTATTAGCATATAGCTAAATTAAACAAACCGCAAGAACTTTCCCCAACAAACTAATGATCACCTCTTGTCATTTACTCACGGCCCTGGAAACATCAGAAAATATTACTGACAAATAAGCCTGCCTCGTAGCTGAGTAGAAAAAAGAACCAGCTTTCATTCTCACTCATTAGTTTAGATGTTATTTACTCCTAAAATTCTTCATAATTAGGGGCGTGTCCTTTTGATTGACAGGTGGCAGATATCCGACTTACTCGTTTCCAGATCTCAGGTTGAAGTTTTCTCTGGCTTCTGTCAGAGATTAAAGCGAGACTAAAAATCCAAACGGCTCTCAGTCTCCATGGTAACGGCTCCAGGCGCTGAGGTGGTGGGATCTCCGTGCTGACGGGAGCTGGAACGTCCGAACCAGATGTGGCTCACGCTGCGTTAGAGGACAGAGAGGATGAGGAGGATGAAGGCCACCGCTGACTTCCTGTCCTCACTCAGCTCCAGCACACACACACACACACACACACATACACAGCTGCTGCCTGCGTGTGCGTGTGTGTGTGTGTGTTCTCCTCCCTGTTAATTACACACCTGCTGAAAGCTGCAGCACACACACAGGTGGAGGCTCTGCCAGGTGAGTCATGTGACCTTGGAGTTCAGGAGTTTTTCTGGCAGCAGGTTCACATCTAGTTTCCACGGCAACTTTTTCCCATTTAGTTCCTCCGTCTTTCCTCCTGGCCTCGGTCGGATCAGAGCCGGACGTTTATGGTTGGATGCTGTCGTTTCTCCGTCTTTGTGTCGGTGAGCCACAGACGGGACGAGTGAAAGTGAACTAAACGCCTCCTCTCTGTCTGCAGGTGTCCTACGTCGTCAGCCTGGACGGAACCGATCACGTCGTCCATCTGGAGAGGAACCAGTAAGTTTCTGAAGTCACACAAAACATTTAGCAGATTCTCTCATCTCTCATCGTCGGATAGCAGGTTTCTGTACACCCACAGAACACCGCTTTATTTCTGTCTTTTCACTGTCTTCTGTTGATAAACAGGACAAACACGAGGCACCGCAGTACGTCGCGGTAAAGCAAAGCTGTGCATTAACACATATTTCTTTCTCCCTTTTTTGTGTGTTTTTAAAAAAATATATTTATCATGGTAACGTGCTTTATGGGGTGTTAGCGTCCTCCCAGTCACTTTTTCACAACAGAGGTTGGCTTTTCAGTTTTAAACACTATGTCGACTCACATTTCTACCTTCAACAAAGACTCTTAATTTACACATAAAAGTTAAAAACGTTTTAAAAAGTGCGTGCTGAAATGAAAAAACGTTATTTACCTTTGGTGCTTTTCTTACTTTTCTGGCTGTCTCCGAAAATCTCCATGGTGTAGCTACCTTCCAGAGCTAAAATCTTTTTTTTTAAAAAGAAAGACAAAAACCTTTGTTGTGGTTTTTGTGTTGTGCCTAATTGTGTAGTGTTTTTTTAATTTGCTGTGACACTTCTGGGCCACCGTAAAAAATAGCATAAAAAGGATTCTTTACACAGACAGTTTTAATTTTAATGTTTAAACTTTAATGTTCTGCAATGAGGTTTTCTAAGCAAGACTGAGGGATTTTATCAGCTAACTTCTCCAAATAATGCAGCAAAATGCGACTTTTTTTAATCGGGATCAATCACATCGGGTTAAAGTTAACTCACCGTTTGCATATTAATCGTATTTGTGCTGTCAGCTCATTACAATGTCCAGTGTCGAGGAAACTGGAGATTGGTTGGGCGACTGATGAACAGTGTGAAATAGGACACCATATTAAAATCAGATGATTGGCCAATCAGTTTGTGATGTCATAAAGTCAGCTGATCGTCTCTTGTTTCTGTTTTCCAGCTGATTAAAACCAGAATCTTATTTCTGGATGTAAGACTTTAATCTGATACCTGGACATGTTTTATGATCGCCGTCCCAGAGAGGTTACTTCAGGTCAGAGAGGTTACTTCAGGTCAGAGAGGTTACTTCAGGTCAGAGAGGTTACTTCAGGTCAGACCAAAATAAAACAAAAGTTTCTGAACCAAAGATCCAGAGGAAGATTTCTTTAAAAGATGCAGCCTGACGGCCTCTGCACCATCATCAGAGTTAATCCAGTTATCACTCACCGTTACACACACTCACCGTTACACACACTCACCGTTACACACACACCGTCACACAGAACTGGGTTAAGCAGAAAGGAGGGAGGACTGGGCAATGAGAGGATCTGAGCGGATAGAGGAGGACAGACGTCTCATATCCTGGTATCGGTCCTCTGACCGCAGACATCGTCGCTCTGATATAAAATCTGCTCTGCGACGTCACCATGAGGTCCAGGAATCATCGGGTGTGATGCTGCTTCCTGTCTCTGCTTTCCTGCTGCTCCAACATGAGGCTCACAGCTGCTGCTGCTGCTGCCGCCGTTAGCAGATGGAACACAGGGATCCAGATCCAGACTATAGTTACAGTAACTCTGTAAACAGAGAGCAGTCAGAGGCCGATCAGCCAGTCAGAGCGTTCCCCTGGGGAATGCAGAAGTTACGGAAGTAAACCCATTGGCACAGAGCGCGTCACACCAAAGCTAAGAATTAGCCGCTGTTGCTAACTAAAATGTCCTGGACCCTCACATATGCACAATCAAGTTGTGAATAATTCTAATTTCCCATTAGGGATTAATACAGCATACTAATAATAAAAGATACATTTAAAAAATGAATGACTCATTCATTTTAATGGACTTAAAAGGGGTAAGTCTGACTACCTCCTTTTACCTCATAATTTACCGTGTAGAAGCATTTTTCTTAGAAAGATTAAAATAATCTCAGGTATCCTGTAGCTCCTTTTAATGAGGAAATAAAACTTCACTGACTGCACTGAAGTTAAGTTTTTTTCTTGTTCCTAACTTGTTCCCAAGTCAGTAAAACTCCAGCAGGGCTGCATCTGAAATAATGAGGTTAACAAAGTTAATTTTCGGCCGATTTTCCCACGGAATGTAGGCTACATGAATTTGTGACCAAAACAGAGTTTTTTGTTAGCTTTATATGAGAAGCAACTGGAACAATGTCATGTTGTGGACACGTTCTGCCCAAAGTCTTCAGTAAATTAGCGGGTCAACCCGGGTCTGGCGTTCCCACTGCATGCCGATCGGAGCCAACACGATTTTAACCCGGGTCGCTTGCCGAGTCAATGGACGCGGGTGGGCGAGCCTTTCCCACTGTCACCAAAAGCCGATTGTACACGGCTCAAACTTGTTTTTTGGCCAGTGAAAAAGGGGTATAATTCTCACATAGAACTACAGAAGCGGGATTTTATGGGCCCACCATTTATTTTATTTGCCAATGACTGGGGACTTAATTTCTAATTTAACTGCACTGAAGGTAAAATCATCCCGATCTCCCCAGAATGTCTTTTTTAACTCTCGTATTCAGATCATTTTAAGGATCACTTCAAAAATCTTGCCATTCCTTTGTGGATGGCCTAGTGGTCTACGTAGCGGGTTAAAATGAGGGCAACCCAGGTTGAATTCCACTCTGGACATTAACCTCAATTGCTCCCTGGGCGCTTCAGAAAGTAGCTGCCCACTGCTCTCTGCACATGTTTGGATTTGTTCATTGGTTACAATTGTTTTCCAGAGATGGGTTAATCGCAGATGTTCGAATTTCCCATTAGGGATTAAATATTTAAAAAATAATAGATTATTTTTATCGTTTTATTTTATTTATTTTATTATTTTTATTATTTATATTTTATTTTATTTTATTTTTTATTTTTTATATATTATAAAAAATGTTTAAAAAATAAGAGAAAAAAAAAACCTATAAAAGCTGGTAAACCACAGTGCTCTCTTTGGACGTTGCAGATGCACGACCTCCCTATAAAGCTAGGACTGTGTTCATTGTTTATAAGGTGAAAAACAAGAAATGCCTCAGCTTAACTTCCTGCCACTGAACTCTTCTTTTCTTCTTTTCTTATTAGTTTTTAACCAACATCCAGGGCATTAGGTTTACACCTTAAAACATACAGTTTTAACCTTAACACATCAAACTTATGCATTATACGTAAATTATAAAATGAGCAGGAATACAAAAACATGACTACAAACTATAAACTTATAATAAATGTAACTTAGAATTAAAACACCGTTAAAGGGACTATACCCGATTTCACGGCTGGCTAGCTTAGTTAGCGATAGTGGCTAGTTTTTATTTCTTTTGTGTGACGCTTTTTCTCGGCTAAGGGGTTTAACTTTCGTAACTTAATACCAGATCACTATGGGAACGCTATTACTGGCTCATCGGAGTCTGGACGTTCCGAACATGAACCTGGCAGAGAAAGAGCGTCACGCCAAAACTAGCCGGACGTGAAATCGGGTATAGTCCCTTTAAGCATGATCAGAAATGAAAAAAATCAAATTTCTCATTAAGGAATTATCCGTTAATAGGTTTAATATTTAAAAAGGCATAAATGTATGAAACCACGTTTACATGTACATGTTATCTACATGTTGTTTACAACCAGCTGAACAGGAAGCTGGTGCTGACGTGCTGACCTGTGTGGTTGCTGTTGTTTCCAGGCTGCTGCTGCCTGCAGACTTCACTGTTTTCACCTATAGCCAGAATGGATCCCTCATCACATCCCACCCACCTGTCCAGGTAATACACACGCACACAAACACAAACACACACACACACACGTCCAGCATCATGTAACAGACTCCAGTGAGTCGCGCCTCATTTCTCCAAAAAAAACCATCAGTTTTGTTTTTTATGTATTTCTATTTAAAGGAGAGTGCTACATTAAAGGAGAACTTTGGTATTTTTCAATTTTTAGATTTCTTTTTTTTTTTTTTTTTTTTTTTTTAGCCATTCAGATTAGAGCATTAGTTCCCTGTTTTGTCTGTTTTATGAGGAAACTTTAATCCTTGGTAATAATCATTTTAGAATTTTTGATATGTATCTAATACATTTTAGCTGAAGAATTATCTTATTGAACAGAATTACTGAACCATCATTTTCATCCGGGCTCTGCGGCCTGAAAGTTGACATTGTTCCACACAGAAAATAAATTAAGTGAAAATAAAAGACAAAAAAAAAAAAATTCCCATCAATTAAGTGGGGTTGGAGCAGAAAACCGGACCAGGACCGTGCAGCTGGATTTATAGCTGACTGACGACAGTAAAAAGTCTCATTGTTCAAGTTTCTGAAAATAACAAAAAATCTGTTAAATAATGCAAAACTAGAATCAGTTTAGTTTATTTAAGCCGGACTTTCCCAGGGAGTGGTGCATGATGGGAGTTCCCTCAGAGAGGGGTATTTCCTGTGGGTTGCACTCTTCACCCCAACATCTTTCCTCTGAGATTATCTGATGAAGAACGACTGATCACAGCCGACTGCTTCTTTTTGAATCCATGCGAGATGAAATGGTCCAGATACGACCCCGATGTGACCCCGATGTGACCCCGATGTGACCCCGATGTGCCCCAGATACGACCCCGATGTGACCCCAATGTGACCCCGATGTGACCCCGATGTGACCCAGATACGACCCCGATGTGACCCCGATGTGACCCCGATGTGACCCTGATGTGACCCCGATGTGACCCTGATGTGACCCCGATGTGACCCCGATGTGACCCTGATGTGACCCCGATGTGACCCCGATGTGACCCCGATGTGACCCCGATGTGACCCTGATGTGACCCTGATGTGACCCCGATGTGCCCACTGATTATTAAACCTCCAAAAGGATGTGAAATAGTATCTAGAGCTACACACACTCTATAAAGTACAGGACAATAAAGGTAGATTTCTAAAAATAAAAAAAAAGAAGAAGTTTTATGTTTGTGTAAGGAGCTCTCTCTGAAGCTTAAGATTTAGGCATCGTGTTGTTCTCATAAAATAATTCTAACTTTAAAAATGACAGCTGTAGAGAAGATCAACTCACACTTTTTGTTTCACACTTCGCTGCATCTTCATTTCTGTTGGTTATTATTGTTCATGTTTGTGGCAGTAAAGGTGTTGCTGATGAAACTTCATCTTCTGTGATGATAATAATATCAAAATAAGACAAATTCATCACATCTGAAAGTAATTTAGGTGGATATAGTCTGAAAAACAGGGATTTTCACTAATTTCACTGATTTCATTCACTTTGATAGTCTTGCAGTTTGATATTTAAAATAGAAATGTGACGTAGGTCCTGGGCTAAAATTCAGTACCTAAACCTGAGGAACCATCATGCAAAAAATGCGCTTTCATCCACAATTGCACAGCCACCGAACCAGGTAGGACCAGTCCTGACCAGTCCTTCACATGGACCGGGACCTCCTCTGTTAGCTCCTCTGTTAGCAGATGAGTGGTTTTCTGAGGAAAAGACTTTAAAAGGGACAAAATGGCCTCAAACGTCTCTAGTGCCGTGTCTCAATCAGCGCACTTGCACCCTTTGGTGCACTTCTTTTGAGTGTAAGTGCGGTTGCAATTTA
>JBAMHT010000021.1:22395354-22406089 GCA_037177075.1 Craterocephalus fluviatilis
TATAAAGATAAATTATAGCAAGGGTTTGCTCTGGAACCTCATTTTTAAAGCACTAACTTTATTATAAGTAATCCTATGATGATATTTAAATAATTTAAAAGCAGATTTATGGACAAAAGGGTCATTAATTACTCTCAACTTGGACAGCCGTGCAGTCTGGTCCATGAACGCATCAGGAAGAACATCCTCCTGGTGTTCTGGCTAAAGAGGTACCTGGTAGGTCAGGGGATAATCTTCTCAATAAAACTAATCATTATAATTAAAATACTTAATCATTGTAAATTCTAAGAACTAATGATGCTTTCCATGAGCATCTGGGAGTTTGTGGGTAACCAGATCTGGTATCAGATCCGAGACTTGCTGAATGAATGAGAAATAGTTTCATTTTCCTTTGAGGTTATTTTAACGTTGGGACATAATCTGCAATATTAAACTTTTTTATTTAAAACCAAATGTTTTGTAAATGACCGAAACATTACCGTCGTTTAATTTTATATTTTATTGAACTGAACTTCAGAAAACAACAAACAGGGACTTTGTTCATGTCGGCGCTCAGATGTTCGTTAAGAGTTCTCCGACGTGGTCGTAGATCTCAAAGAATGTAAGTGTCTTTGTAAAAAGTTCGTAAGTAGGACTTGGGAACAATTTTTTTAGTTTGTTTTTTAATTTTAATCAAGCAGAAAAGAGGAGAGTGGAGTCCCGGAAAATATGAAAATGGCCGATGAGGTGGTAAACCAGCCCCTAGTGGAGGAGGGGCGAACTGCAGTTTCAGGCACACCTGCATAGGCTTCACGTGTCTCTGCCGGAGGTTGCTGCCTCTGTTCAGAGGTAAAACATATTTAGTCGGAAGAACTGTTGGTGAACGAAGCTGAATATTCGCTAACTGTTTGAGGGGGGACATTTTTCACTGCTGCACCAGTAAATCTGCAGTTTCTCTGGGATTGGATGCAACCAGCCTGTCTTTCCACGGTTCGCCCTGGTCTCACCTCTGCTGGTGTCGGTTGTTTCCTGCTCGGGCCTCTATGCTGCACAGCAGGAGGCCCGGAGCAGCAACGAGGACCTGCGGAGGAGGAGACTGAACAAGGAGCCAGCAGGACAGCAGCCACTCGTCTGAATGGTGTCTTTGTAGGTGAGCGCTGGTATTTCAGCCGTGGCCCGTCTCCATGGAATGCACGGCCTTCTGGGAAACAACGCACAGCTTCCCTTTGTGTGGAGATCAGTGAAGGGCAGAGAAAATAACAGCCAGACGCTCTGCAGGAGGGTTTCCAGAGTTCCTGCAGAAATCAGGGGTTAAACATCTCGTTGTTCTCATTCTGTCTTCTGTGAGAGAGAAACTTTACTTTTATCTGGCCGGTAGGACGGGGCTGTTCAGCTCCATGTTCCCATGGGCCACACTGCAGGAAGGCAAAGTGTTGGTGTCATTTATATCCATTTGTGTGGTTTTACGTGTACCACGTTAATTCTGGGTGTGATAGATCCAAGAATTAGTAAAACAATGTTTTCGCAAAACCTTTTTTTAAATATAAAAAAAAATATATTTAAAAAAAAAAAAAAGAAAAAAAATCAGCATTCCATCCCGGTGATTTAGCTCCATATTGATGAGATAGTTGCTGCACATTGATCCATGATGTGGGATACTGGGCATACTGGCGTAGATGTGGAGTCCAGTGAGTTCATGGATCTGAGCTTGCTGCTATGTTGTGTGTTCCCAATTTAAATTTTCCCAAAAATGAGAAAAATACAGTAAAAACTTTGGTAACTTTTTTTTTTATCATAAAAAAATTATACATATAAAAAAAAATCGCAAAAATGTAAAAAAAAAACAAAACAGCAATATCAAAGAATTCAAATTTCAATTGAATCAACACAAAGAAATCTTAAAAGGATCGAACTAGGAGGAAAACAGATCGTCCCAGTCCTAGCATCCATGATGGGAACGTCCTGTTCCACTACATCCCACAGGTGGGATACTGGGTGTACTGGTGTAGATGTGGAGGCCGCTGGAGTCCAGTGAATCCTGGATGTGAGCTGTGTGACATGGAGCAACAGAAGATGCTCCACTGGCTCAGAGGATGGACATGGTCAGCAGGTACTGGGAGGCTGTGCTGGTTAAACAGGCCATGCTGGAACTAAAGTGATTGGAACCAGTTCTTACTGGACTTCCAGTCTGCCCAGTCTCCTCTGACATCAACAGTTGGATATTTTCTCCTGTTCAGACCATTCTCAGGAAACCGTAGAGATAAATAGTAGAGTTGGATGATGGGTTTTCCTCCCAATTCAGTTCTTTTATGATACTTTTGGTGCCAATTTGATTTCAATTGCGATTCTTTGATTTTGCCAATTTTTGTGATTTTTAGTTTGCCTTTTTAACCCCAGAGCTTAAAATTTTTTATATTTATTTACGATGACCCAAAGCACAGAAAAAAAATTAGAAAGTACAAAATTTTAAAAAGAAAAAATATTTTTAGATTTAACTAATTTTTTCGCTAAAACAAATATTTAGAAATTGTGAATCAAAAAATCAGAATATTGATGTGAATGGGTTTTATTGTCCCACCTCTAATTAACACTGAATGTCCTTTTTTCCTCACTCTGATGCTCAGACTGACCTTAAACACACGTGACTAGATGCTGCCACGTGATTGGCTGGTTCTGAACAGGTGGAGGTGAGGCTTTTCCTTCGGTATCACGCGTCTCTGAGCTTCTCTCGGAGCATGTGGGCCGAGTCGGACACATTTAGGATGCTGCTTTGTCTCACGTTTCCTCTCGTTGTGCGTGTTTTGTATTGTTTTCGTGCCTTTTGTCTCGGCGGTCGGAGCGACTCTTTGTGTGTCGGTCGGCCTCATTGTGATGTAAAAGCTTCGCCGTCTGTGTGATGGGAAAAGAATAAATCCTCACCGTGTTAATTCATCCGCAGCGGGAGAGCCGTTTATCTCTTCCTGTTTTATTCCTGCTACACACACACACACATGCACACATTCCTCTAAGCTGATATTACAGATGAGATAATTAGAGGTTGTCTGTGGAGCAGGTGGCAGGAGCTGATATTACTGCTTTCTGATTGGCTCTGTGTGTGTGTGGATGTGTGTGTGTGATGTATAAACACACAAACACATTGTTTATCTGTGGAAAGGACAGAAATGGGGCGATACGTGGGATTAGAAGACCTATTGAGGTCATGTGCTCTGATAAGAATAGACGGTCTGGGGCCTGAAATAAACCAGGGGCCCCTCTTCTTCCTCTGAAGAGGAAACCCTGCAGGTCTTCATGCTCAGATAGGTTTTCGTTGTCGTTCACGTCATCATTTCTTCGTAACATTGCCGTGGAAGAACATCGCTGCGTTGTGTTTACGATGTAAACATGGACGCTTCATATCGGAGATGGAAGTTTGGCTCTGTTTTAAAGATCCGGCTCTTTTGACTCGGCTCCATTCAGAAGAGTCGGTTCTTTCTGTATCCACACTCAGTTTCACTCAGAGCTTCTGCTTCAGTCCAATTTGGCAATTTTGGTGATTTTTGTGCTTTTTTCATCAGAAAATAAAGTTACAGTGAATGTATGAATCAACACTCAGTCAATCAAACTGTGTGTGTGTGAGAGTGTGTGTGTGTGTGTGTGTGTACACTGAAGAGCTTTTAAAATTACTTTCTATTATTAAATGCAATGACAATAAATTCTGTTCTGTTCTATTTGGATCCCATCTTGGATCACATATATGTGGGGTCAGTTTTGAAAAATGTTTTTATGGCGTTCAGATGTCTTTCATAATCCGATACAAGTCGTACGGCGAACAAACGGGACCTGATGCAGTGTGAACGGAGCCTGAAATTCATGATTTTGCATAAAGCTTTACTTTAAAAGTTGCACATTTTTAGTCACTGTTTCCTTTAAAAAAGCACCTGAAACATGTGAAATACAAAATCTCAACATTTCTGTAGAAATAAGCAGAGTTTGGGAGGATTTCGGCATTCGGCAGAGTCATGCTGAAGCTGCAGGACAAAACTCGTCCGACTCCATATGATCCATGTTTGCTGAAGTTAACAATGTTTTCAGAAGATGTGAGGATGTCACATAATAAGTAAATAAGTACATAAATAAAAAAAATGAGTGAGATAAGATCACAGAGACATTCTGTGGTGATCTGGTTTGGTTCAGGGTTTTTCAGCCTGTCAGTGAGTTCTATTGTTCCTGCTTTATTTTGAAGTTCTCCCTCCTCTGTGTTCTGCTTCCTGTCCATCAGCACACCTGCGTTATGAGCTCCACCCTCTCTCTGCTCGTTGTTTTCAGCTTCATCTTTGTCTCTTTCATCCTGCAGCCGTCTGCCTCTCCGTCCCGAGTCTGGGTCCGTATAACGTGACACGTTCAGGTTCTGCAGATTCGAGCGTGTGATCGGCCGCCGGTAGTCTGAGTTTGATTTTCGCTTTATGCTCTGTTGTCTGTTTCTTCTGTTTAGGGTCAGAACTCAGATCCTGGGTCTACTTTGACTCTGTGTTGGCTGGAAATGACTCACAGACGTCCAGGTTGTGCAGATTAAGATGTTCTCCAGGCTTGTGTGTCCCATTTCTCTGTAATATACGATTTCTGGGTTAATTTCCTGAGTTTCTGAGGGGAATTTGTAAACGAACTCTGGTTCTCCTGACTCTGATTGATTGCTTTAAGTGTCAATCTTCCATAGAGAATAACCCTCGTCTATGTGGTGAATCCATAATGAGTGACGTCATTATTTTTCACGTTTTAATCTCTATGTTGCCAAGAGACCTCTACTTATACCTGGGCACGGTGATGGAGCCACTACCAGTCCAACTTTCCACCAATCAGAGAGCTTAGATTGAGGTTAACGTCCAATCAGGAGCAACCAGAGGTCATGTAGAAAAACCTCCTGCTCCTCTATGGCTGGAATAAAGCCAGGAAGCTGAGCGGGAGCTGGTGAGGATTGGAGGGAGATAGGAGCAGGAACATCTGGAAGAATAGTTTGTTTTTCTCCAGGAAGCCCAGACTTGTTCTGGTTGTGCCATTATATGTTTTTTATGTTTTACATCATTTCAGCCTGATAATCCGACACCTGAGGCTGTCCTGAGGCATCGTGTCGCCATGGGCGGTTCTAGGGGGGTCCATGGTGGGCCAGTGCCCCTCTAACACAAAGCTTTGGGCCCCTTGTGGCCCCCTGCTGATGGAAAAGCCTAAAGAATTAATAAATATGGATTTTTTTGCAATTAATCCTGCAGACGGGAGAAGGGAACTAAGTTATGTCTCTGTTTTCCAGTTGGACGGAACTGCGTGACACAGAAACTTCAGGATGTTCAAAATTCTAAAATGCTGAGAAAAACGATTAAATAATGTACCTAATTTTCTCAACATATTTATATTATGAAAATAAAACATTTCAAAATAAAAATACATAATTTTAAAATAAAATTGTCGATTATATTGCAATAATTATACGTTCAGTTTTGAAGGCCAACATTCAGCTTGGAAGGTACTTTCTCATAAATATGCCTCTGTGATGTCAGATCTTGATGTGTTTTTATTTTAGACTCTTTTTTTAGCTGTTTTTGTTGAATGATTTTATTGTAATTCTTGCAGTTTTTGTTGAATGAAAGTTCAAGAAGTTTATTTTTCACAAAACTAAACAGAATCACTAATTTTAAACATAAATTAGCCTGCAGAGGGCAGCATTTTGCAGTTGTTAGAGCATGACGTTTTTTTTTTTTGAAGATAATACATTTTTACGCTGTTTTTGAAGACATTGCAAGCATACAGTGGCTTCCAGTCAGTCCTAGAATAGATTTTAAAGCTCATCTGATTGTTTATTAATCCCAGAACGGTTTAGGACCAGAATACTTCTGTGATATGTTCAGAGAATATAAACTGGTCAGATATTTCACAAAATAAGCCAGTTTGAAACAATGAATTTTAAAAATATTTTATTGTAATTCTTATGCTTTTAATGTTTTATGTAAAGCACTTAGAATTGTCTTGAACCTGAAAAGTGCTCTATAAATAAACTTGCAGTTGGCCCCTGTAATATTTGGTACTTCCACATGCTTCACATTTCTAAGCTGGATGTCTACATGTCGTTTATATAAGAAAGAAAAGTGAACCAAACTTCTGAAAAGCAGGTTTGAGCTGTAAGTTTTAAATACTGAATCCGTTTTTCCGTCTCAGGACGCGGACCGCCCCCCCCGGCCCAAAGAGAAACTCCACCCAGACAGCAACAACAACGAGAACTCCGTCCCCAAAGACTTCGACTCCATCGACAGCAACAGCAACCTGGGGGCCCGACGCCAGCGGCTTCCCGCCCCCAACGCCAAGCGCAAGCCCCCGAGCATGCTGGGAAACGACGTCCTCAAACGTCCCCCCGCCCCACCCAGAAATCGCACCCACGCCCGCCGGTCGCCCACCCTCCCCGCGCTCGCCCAGGGATCCAATCAGGATCCTCCGTTCCACCAGACGGCGAGGCCGGCCCCGCCTCGGCTGCCCCCCGGCCCGGAGCCGCGGAAGGAGCCGCCGCAGTGTGAGGTCAGCGGGAAGGAGGCCATCTCGGCTCTGTCCAGGGCCAAGAGCCGCGAGTGCCGGCAGCGGATCGTGGAGGTGTACTGCAAGCACAAGGACAAGGCGCTGATGCCCGAGAAGGTTCCTCGCTTCTGCCCCGTAGAAGGTGAGACGGTCAGAAACCAGTCTGAGCCGGTTTTACCTCCATCCATGATGGTTTCTTTCTCCAAAACACAAACACTCCACCAAAATCCTCCTCCTTTTTCTTCTAAAAGTCAGATTTACCCTCTCACGTCATTAAAGGTTTCTCCCAATAACAGCTATAAAACATTACAGATTCAGATTTATTCAGGTTTTTTTGCTTCACACCCTTTAACAAAAACTAAATATGCAATTATTCAAATTATTTTAACCTTTTAAATCCAGATTCAATCGAATGATTTCATTAACTTCATTAATTAAGGTCACATTAAATACATATATAATTAAATTAGGCTGGATTTTGTTTAAAGATGAGTCTTTAATGAACAAAAAATAGGAAAGAAAAATTTAGATGCGTTTGTTGTCGGATTTAATTTATTACAGTTTTAGTTGTTAGAGGACAACAGGGTCCTCCCCCAAAAACTCATGTAAGGGTATTTTATATTCACATTTTTTTCCAATTTTTTCACTCAGGTTGTTCACTCATATCTTCCTTCCTAATAAAAAAATATTCAAATTTATTCAAATTATTTCAACCTTTTTAAATGCCGGTATAATTACATAATGTCAGTTTCTTTAATGAAAAAAACTGTAAAAAGTTATTTTTCATGTTGTTTAGGAGTCTGAAGATGTTATTTAAGGATTATTTACGGAAATATAAAATAAATGAGGAACAGCATTGCTAGTTTTCTGTAGATTTATAATTCACTGCCGTTTTGGGTCCCTTCAAACAACTGCTATAAAAACATTTTTTTCCCTTTTTTTGTGCAAATCTCTCAATCACCTTCACTTCTAGTAAAGAATACTGAATATTTATAGTTATTTTAACTGTTGAATGCTTTTCTAGTTACATGCTGTCACTGTTTTTAAGATTAAACACATATGATGAGTTATTTTCAACATGATGAGGATTTCACTTGTTTTTTAATAATTTTGGTACAACTAAAATGTATTTTATGAAAAATAACTGACATTGTGTTAGAGCATTAGAGCAAAGAGTTAAATGATGTACTTTTTGTTCATTTTGATCAGAACAGAAGTTGGATGAAAGATTTCAGGTGAAAATCTACATTTTTCTAGCCGGTTTTGGGAAATAACCAGAACATGAAGCACGAGGGTTGAACTGCTTTCAGGCTGGTGGGAAAATTAAGGGATGACAGGAAGACATGTGAAGCTGCAGATTGGAGGTTTGTCCTTCTAAATTTAAAATACAGAGGGCCGTTTTTAGCGCCGTAGAAGGAGCGAGGCATCCCTGCGGTCTGCAGCTGTAATTTCAGGGCCGCGCAGCATGAATGGACGGGGTGAGGATGCTGCTTATCCCGAGTAATTACCCCCTCATTAAAGCAGCAGTTTGTAGTCCTTCTCTGGAAAGGCTGACTAATGTCTGCTGAGCTCTCAGAACCACCCAGGCCCGTTTGAGGTTTCATTTATATGATTACAGGCTGCTTTGATGATACGGTTTGTCTGAGGAGAGCCGGTTTGATGTTTCGGTGCACATCGCTCCGTCTACGCTCAGCTGAGCCGCCCGATTACAGCATTTCTCAATCCCAGCATGCCCCGCTGCCCGGGGAGGTCACTAATCAGCCCAGCAGCTATGACCCGCGCCGTCTTCAGCGCCATCATGGCCAAACACACGGTTTCACGGTTGATTGATGATGTCATCCTTCATTTGCATATTTAAGCAGAAACGTGTCAGAGTCTGACGTTGGTGAATTCACCTGTAGGGTCTCTCTTTGACTAATTAATAGAGTCGCCTGCAGAATGATAAATTCCTCATAATAATTCAAATAGCTGCAGACTGAAAAAATAGTAATAAATATAAATTTGCTAAATTATTATTTAGTGAAATAAAGCATTGTTTTTAAATTGAACTGAGTTTAAAAACTAATAAAAAAATAGACAATGCGGTTTTTCAATGCTGATTGTTCAGCTACATATCAGCTGATGAAGGACGGAGTGGAGATTCATTTCTCTGTTATTCTTCTTTTATAAAAATATTTCTATTGAACCACAGTTCAAAAACATAATTTTCACTAAACTTTTATTTTTTATTACTTTGCCAGTTTCAGTAGGTTTTTCATTCTTTAGTGGAAGGGTACAAATGATGTTGCAGATGTCTGTTTTTTACATTTTTTCAACAAAACATTTTTAAAATGTAGATTTTGCACCGAACTCTAAACAGGGCTAGAAGTTTTAGTTTAAATTGACTTTAAACCCTCATTTATTATTTATAATCTTACTTTTATTTCCACCTGAATCATCTCGATTGCAGATAAAAAAATAAAAAAATCCTCGTTTTCTCGATAATTAGAAAATCAACTCATTTTCATTATCTATTTAAAAAATGAATCTGACAGCTGCTCTCGGTTTCCACAGTGAATATTTTTACACTGGAACGTGTCTCAGCTTCCACCTGATTATTTAATCTAAATAATAATTACTCAGTTTTTGTCCTTTTTTCTGAAGCAGTTTTTGTTATTTATTTATTTTTATACATTAAATAAACAACTTTATTAAGATCAGCATGTTCCAGAGGTTTTTCTCTGAGCTCTAAGATGCTCCTGGTTTTATTTCCTGGAGTTAGATAAGAATATCTGATGGGCGTACGTTGCCACAGCTCTGCAGAGTTTGCATGGTCTTCCTGTGTTTGTTGCTCCCGGAGCTTTAGTTTCCTTCCCCAGTCCAAGCAGACATGCATACTAGGTAAGCTGGTGATCTGACCCAAACATCGGCCTATTGTGAGTAATAATCGAGGATTTCTGGGGTCATAAACAGTGTTTGATGCGTGTCGGCGCTCTGAGGGGGCTGACCTCTGCAGAAACCAGACTTTATAACTTTGCAGGAGCGGATCCGTCTCTCATGGATCATGTGACCTCAGGGCTTTGCTATAAATTCCACCAGAGGCTCTGTGCTATTTTTCCTCCTCTTCAATCAAAGTTTTATCATGTCTGAGCGAAGTAAGACGGTGAAAACGTGTCTGAGGAGGCTAGAAAGAGAGAGAATTATGAATTTAGGGGAAAAAAACAGGTTTAATCCGTCTAGTGGCCAAAAGTTACACAGTATTCTAGTGTCTGATCATTAATAATCCTATATAGCTTTAATACTGTTTCCCTTTTGCTGGATGGAAGGAGTTAGGTGGAGAAATGAAGGATAAGTTTTCCCCTCATGGATCAAACTTTTGGAATTTCTCTGTAAACTGTAAATTTTTAAGTTTGGCTTGGAGATAAAAATGGAGAGACCCGATTAAAATTCTCTTGGGGAAAAAAGTTTTTTAACACTGTCCTGAGGAGAAAGAAATAAGCATCACAAGCTGCAGACAGAAAAGGTCTGCTGGTTAGTTTTAGTTTTTTGAAAAAAATGATCATTCGAATGATTTTCTGATAAACATGTTTGATAAAAGTTCTTTTAAGAGAACAAACCTCATTATTTTCATGTTTCTGGAACCGGACAAAAGGAGAAACTTAAAGAGCTAAATTTTTCTCTTTAACTTAAAAGCAAGATGTTAAGTGTAACCCAGCTGATCTGATCTGTCCAGGTAAAGTTAACGTAAACGCCCAGTGGGACGAGGGCGCCGCCTCCGATGCCGCTCCGCCCGTACGCATCGCCTTCGTCCTGGTCGTCCACGGCCGCGCCTCGCGGCAGTTCAAGCGCCTCTTCAGGGCCATCTACCACACCTCCCACTACTACTACATCCACGTAGACCAGGTGGGCCCATCTGCATGCATTTATTTATTTACTTATGTACATTTTATTTTGTTTTTTATTTAGATCTATTTCAATTTATTTATTTCATTAAATGTATTTATTTCAATTATTTATTTAATTTGTTTATTTTTTATTTAGATCTTTTTCAATTTATTTATTTCATTATTTGTATTTATTTCAATTAATTATTTAATTTGTTTATTTTTTATTTAGATCTCTTTCAATGTATTTATTCAATTTATTTCATTTTTTATTTAAATGTTTTTATTTCATTTATTTGTTTATTTAATTTTATTTATTTATCTAATTTTGTTTATTTATTCATTCTATCCACATCAGC
>JBAMHT010000021.1:22499746-22510289 GCA_037177075.1 Craterocephalus fluviatilis
GGAGTCCGTTGCAGCCTGAGGAGGGCGAATAGTCCGCAGCTCCGACAAAACGTCGTAAGGCTACTAGCAACGAGATTTTCCAGAATCAGCCACTAAGTCTGGGCTAACGCATTGATATGCGTTCACCTGCGAAGCGAGAAGATGAAAAGGAACAGATCTTCTGATGTCACCAGAAGATATTGGTGACCATCAGAGGTCACATGTGACTTTGTTGGTATAAACACTCGACCTGCGCATGTGCAAGATGGATACATTCAGTGCTTGAAGCACCACCTCTGGCGGTCAGTAAGGATGAAATAGAACTCATTACAGGTATAGCCTATCACGTTAGCTCACCCCAAAGCAGCCCACCTTCCCCTCTTAAACCATTCATTGAGGCGGCCCAACTGTCGATAGTGTGGGCCACATCAATTCTCATTAATGTGTAAAGCGGCCCAACAGCCTGTCGGCTCATCGGCCCACCGGGGAATTCCCCGGTTTCCCCGTATGTCAGTCCGCCCATGCCTGGCAGGAGTCGATGCTGCCCTGCATGGTGCCTGCACAAAGCATGCTGTTGTCCAGCACGTTTCCATAGACCTGAGGCGTGCAGCATCGCTCTTGAGAGATCAGGAAGACTTGAGCGTTCAACAGCTGGTTGCTGTAACGCCCTGAAATGTGGAGGAAGAAAATACAGGAGAGAATTTAATTATGTTCACACCGGTTATCAACAAGGAGGTAATAACATCAGTACAACAGTTTCTTGTTTTCCTCTCCACTAAAATACACCAAATAATTGGTTTACATGTGTTGAATGATTATTCAATGACTGATTTTCAGAGAAATAGAGTATTACGGGTCTCAGTGGCTCCCCATCCTGAAAAGAAAAAGCACAGACGAAGAGAATATCAACGATTGTAAGATTTACAAACAAATCTTTATTCCACAAGCAAATCAAAAGTCACTTTTGATTATCTTAGAATGAAACATATTGCAATATTATTAGGTCACATTTGGATTAAAGGACTATGACAGCATTTTATTCTGGTTCTGTGCTGTTCACTCATTCTATTGAATAGGGTAATGTATTTTATTTATCCATGGTCTGCACTACATTCAAAGAAAAAGCGACAAACCAATGTCGTTGTAAAGAGCCGCTGTAGTCTGCCTGTAGTTCTCATGGACAATTGTTTGTATTGTTGTGCCATACTGTACGCGCTCCCGCGACTCTTGATCAGTTTCTGGCAGACGATCACTTTATGGCACAACAGATCCCGATCCTTGCTTCAATGGGGGCTCCTGCCAAAGGAAATCTACTACAGAATTTACATGCTTGTGTCCTGAGCCTTACACTGGAAAAAGGTGCCAGAAAGGTCAGCAGGAATCCAAAAATGTCATTTTTTTCAAAGTTGTGATTTTTATAAATAGCATTTAATTGATTGCAAACTCAGCCTACTTCGATGACTAACTTCTTTTTTTTTCCAGTCAGAAATGTTTGCGAAGGCATCAAATGTGGCCGTGGTGACTGTGTTATCAACATAAAGAAACCCCCGTTTTATGAGCGCAAGTGCAAACCTCCATACCAAGGCCCAGACTGCAAGTCGTGTGAGTGCAAAACAACATGCCATGCACAGTGAATCTTAAGAATTAAATTAAATTTAGTGTTTGATCATTAGTTAAAAAATGTTAACACTACAGATTACTATCAGATGAAAAGACTCATGATGCAAACATGAAAATCAGTCTGCATCCTCATGCTAACAAATTGTTGCCATCCCTTCATCCAGTGCCAGCATCTCCTTGTAACCCCAGCCCCTGTCAGAATGGAGGCTCCTGTTTAAAAGCAAAACGCCGCTTTCGCTGTGCCTGGCGAGGTGGATATACTGGGAAATTCTGTGAAAATGGTAATGAAAGAAGATAAATACACTCACAGACAGGATATCAGTTTGGATGTTTAAGCTGCGCTGAAAAGAAGAGAGTAAATTGTTATCAGGTGCTAAAGTAAGAAAGAGTACTGACAGGAAGACTGGAGGTCAAGTGGAGGTGTGGGAAAAATGTAAATATAAAAAAATCAGTTGGGAGAAGAGGATAAAAAAGAGGCTTGTTATTCTTTTGAAGCTATTTCTGTATTGAAATAGTTTGGAAACCATCTTCAACTTTGTTTTGGAGAGCAAGTTGTCTTTTATTTGTTTACAACCATTTTAAATGCTTGAGCAAACATTTTCTGCCTCTTCAAAGCTGCATAACACCACCCATTAATGTAGTTTCATTAGTTACATAACAAAAGCACAAACTACTGTTATCTAACTTTATATTTCTTTTTTTGGTGTTTATAAATGCCAAGTTTATATATTTGAGATTCTTAACTTATCCTTTAACACTTGAAACCTTTTCTGTAGCACCAAATGACTGCTATGTGGGCAATGGAGAGACATACAATGGTGCAGTCAGTGTAACAGAAGAAAGAGATGAGTGCCTGGACTGGCATTCTTATTTCATTGTTGCTAATGGAGAGGATCCTTTTACCGTATACTCAGACATCCCTCTCCTGGGAAAAAACAACCACTGCAGGTATTCCTCCACCATATCCATGTCATTTATGCAATATTTACATTCTGCTGCAGTTAAATATTTGGACTAATTCCTCCCTACAGAAACCCTGATGGTGATCAGAAGCCCTGGTGTTATTTTAAAAAGCAAAACAAACTGGAGTGGAGTTACTGCAAAGTCAACATGCTCCAAAGGTGACAAGCATATCATGGAAAAGTGTTAAATATATGGAAATATAACTGAAAATCAATGTAATTTATTTTTCTTTTTGTAATATCTATTAGTCCCAACTCCTCCACCCCCACCACCTACCCCACAAACCGGCCCTGCTCCGTTCTCCCAGTGTGGAAAATCCCAGCCGTCACGTACCAGCAGGATTTTTGGGGGCACTAAGTCTGTCCCAGGTGCCCATCCATGGCAGGCATCTGTGCAGACCAGGCTCAGGCGTTCTTCTTCTGCTTTTCAACACATATGTGGCGGCATCCTGCTCAATTCCTGCTGGGTCCTTACCGCAGCCCACTGCATGTAGGTATTCGCTGATGTCTGTTTCCGACTCATCCTTTGATTTCTCCAATAATCTGACCATTGTTTTTCTTTCCAGTGAACCCAATTAAGATTACCAGGTGGTGTTGGGAGGAGTGAATCTAACCAAACAAGAAGAAAGTGACCAGACTATCCCAGGAATGATCCCGAGAATCTTTACAAATATGAAAGGGTTACTTTGATGTGACAAAATGCAAGTCTAACTGTTATACATTTAACAAAATAAAGAAATCAAGCTTTCGGAAATACATATTTCCAAGGCCAATCACAGACATCCAGGAGGTGCATAAGCCAGTCGCCTATATCAATTATAAAATTTGGGGGATCAGTCGGGATCTCAACCACATCATCAATATCTGCAAAGGACAGAGAAAGAGCTGTTCAAATAAGAAAACTAACAACAAATCAGCTGGCAGTATTGACAGTCAATCTTTGGGTAAAAAGGTTGAACAATCTTGTTGCTGCAGATTATATTAATCCAAAAACAAAGAAAAGTGAAATTCTATCTTTGCATCAGTCACAAAATCATCACAACAAAATTTTGTGATGATTATCAGAATATATTTAGAGACTTTGAGAACAATTATAATCGACTGAGGAAGGAAATATTCTCACATTCGTATTCCACCTGTAATGAGAAAGTCACAGAAGAAGAAGACAAATCTATAAAATAATTTTCACTTTTCCAGATTCACGAAATGGTTGATTTATTCACAAAGTTTTTAATTGCAGAAACTTACATTTGCATCAACGCCGTGGACAGTGAACACACTGAGGAAGATGAGCAGGGCTCCCACAGTCAGCATGATGCCACTGCTTCTAACTCCCAGCACAGTGCAGGCGACGTGATGGTTGACTTATATACCCACTCCTTCAGTTGTCAGTCTTTAGCCAGAGATATTGATTTTGTGTGGCTTTGTGTGTTTTGTGATCATTGATTAGTCGCACAGTTTCACTCATTCAGACTGGTTTTACCTACAAAGTTTTTACATTTTGACTTTACAAAGCTTCTGCAACTTGTCATGTCTGCATTTTAATGCTGAAAAAATCTTATATTCTTATGATTGTTCAATAAATTTATTGATTTATTTTCCATTAGGTAAATAAAAAGCCTTATTCCCTGAAATTTCAGGCCCCCACCTGCCTCTCGCCTAGTGGTCACTGGGATATGCCCCATTCCCATCGATACTGTGCACTGGAACAAGCAGGAATAGGTGATAAATGAATATGAGCAGAGGAATATTACATTATAATAATAATAATATTAATTGAATAAATAAAAGCTCGGGCTTGACTCATAGATGAGATTTTGGCCTCATACAAACGCAGTAAAAGAAAATGATTAGATCATTTGGCGCCCCCCCAGTGTTTTCCTGTCATAATCGACCACATAGACTGTGTCATGACACTTGGTCTAAATCTTCTTCAAGATTTTTATGTTAAATTTGCAAGCCATGCAGCCATTTGGGAAGTTAGTTGTATTTCTAACCCTTCAACTTCCACAATAAGAAAAGGGCAAGAGGGAAATGTTTCTTTGCATTTTCCCTGTTCTTCTGAACAAGAGAAATATGAATACATGTTATTTAGCAAATTGTTGAGATAAAAGTTAATAATAAAGACTGAAACTGTCAAATTTAAAACAGCAATACGATAAACACTCTTTTGGTATTGCAAACCCAAACCAAATGGCAGACGACAGCTCAGGTAGGTTTATTTAATCATTCCTTTACCAAGATTCATGATAATCACTGAAAATTTTGCTTTACTAAATGGTACAGCAGGATGACAAAGGGTTAATCGCCACATTACATGCTTTCCTTCAAAGATTTTTTCCTTGTGTTTTAATTGTTTGACTTAAATGTATTTTCGCTGAATATGTTATACTGGACACCCTGCCTGCATTGGGAGGGCATCAGCTGCCAAGGCATTGGTTCACAGAGAGAGAGAGAGCGCAAATCCTCCTTCACAAAAACATTAACCAGTGTCACACATTTTTTGTGGTCAACTGAGTTGTGTCCTGTAGTCCATGTTTGCCATGTATACAGGAACCATGACCCATCTGTGGTCATATAAGTCTTTGGCAACATGTAGAGGTTAGTTTATCCTCAGTGGCTAAAGGCTCAAGACCAGGATGTGAAAATGTGTTCTTCATTTTTTGAAGAATAGCACAAGAAAAGAAAAAGCAAGTAGGAATTTGAAGGTGGGCAAAGCAAAAACAGCAAATGGTGAAAGAAAAAAAAAAGAAAATAGAAATACAAGAAACACAAAATGCAAAAGCATGTGAGAAAAGAAGGAAAATTCATTAGCCTATGTCTAAAACCACAAAATTATTCATAGATGTATTGCTTGCGTATTTACATGTTTTATTTTATTGTATTGTTCTATTTTGACTTTAACTGTTTCTTTTTCTTAATGTACATACATATCCTCATTCAGGACATCAAGTTGTTTGTTTTGTGGACTTGTATTGTTTCATTATTTGGATTTATTTTATTTTATTCTTTATCTGTGCGCACTAAATAATTTTTTAAAAAAGAAAAAAATGTGCTGAAGTCCCCCGTTTGGTAAATTGGATGATCGCACTCAAGATAAGCAAAAAACAACAAATATTAGCAATTTTTTTTTTACACTTGTAGACATTATCTTGTCAGGGATCCATACACAGCCAAACAGCTTGACACCTCCTCCTCATGCTGGTCAGATTAAGATCAACCAGGAGTTGTTGTAGGTCTACTAACGTGGTTGTGTTAGTCACCCTGGCTCACTAAACATGACCAAACTGATCCCATAAGTATTTAACTGGATTGCAGATTCTCATTTTCTGCATTTTTAATTTCTTTTGGGTGCCAGTCTTATGTCTGTGATGACACAACTGACATCACTTGATTCTCAAGAGTGAATACTAACAGGAACATGTTGTAGGGGATTTTGAAACACTACCTACAAATTTAACAGTTCAGCTCATCCCCCAAATAAATAATTATATCTTGTACGGATGACCGATAGGACTTTCCAACTATTTAAAACCTTATACAGCACAATTAAAAGGAAAGAAATAAACATATTTCCTTACAGTTGTGCTAAGTTTACATATTTTGGTTATAACGTTTTGTGTCATTATGTTTATTTGAAGCTCCACTATATTAGCCAATGTGATGTGAATTAACTCAAAAGCATTACGATACCATTTCAGGTAATTGTAGACAAAAAAAAAAAAGCTCACTCCAACTTTCAGCTGTTTTTTCTTTTTTATTCAAACAATGCTCACTTAACAGTTTGCAAATGATCATAGTTTCTCAATATACATCATTATATAGCCCTTAGTATACAAAAGAAATATGTGGAATGGAGTTCAATCAGACCACAATCTCACCTTTGATCTCTCCTCACAGGTAGACATTCACAACCAGCCCAGTAAAAAGATAATCAGGCTGCCGAGTTCAAAAGGAGTGCTTGTAAACCAGATACATGCCAAAAATGATCCTCGCTGATCTGACAACCCTCCAAGCCGATGTCAGCAGCATGGCAATCACTTCAAACCAGCCGCCGCCGTTAAGTGCCTCAAACCTTGGTGTCTGAACAGCATGGCATAAATTTACTTCATATTCATCCATCATCATAGTGGTGTAAAAAGAAAACACATGCAGATAAAAAGTCAGGAACAGTGTTTAGATCAGTCTGATGCCGGTTTATATAAGAGCCAGTCAGAAGTCTAAACATTCACATTTCCATTGCAATCTCCCCATGAGCCAAACTGTTTTTCTCCAACATGCAACTCGCCGTCTTCAGCCACACAATATGGCAATTCACATGTTTTTTGTCTTGTTTTTATTTTTTTAAACAAGGAGGGCAGTAAGTAAAAATAATATATATATATATTCATTTAAAAAAAAAACAAAAGTCTATAAATATAGGCATATAACTGTCAGGAGCAGTGTGTGCAGCACTACTCATCAAACTCCATGAAAACAGTTCAAAAATAAGCGTGTCAAGATGCTCGTTTGTTCTGTTGGTGCTTGAAGAGTTCTAAAGGTCCAAAAATCCCCAACGTTTCCTTATGTATACTCTGATTTACGGATATAGTTGGAAGGCACGTAACCTCGTCTTCCCTCGGCCTCTCCCAGCCACCAGTCACTGTTGCCGTTCATGTCCTGGAACTCTAGTATCCGCAGTCGCTGATTGGCTGAGATGCTCAGTTCATTAGCACAGCGGGCGTTAAAGGCGTAGAGGGCGTAGTAGATCTGGGGGAAGAAGAAAAAATCATTATAATACTGGTTTGTATTAAATTGCATTAATAAAAGTTTTTTTTTAACTGAGTAAATAAAATGATAATAGACCGCACCCACGAGTAAAATGAACAAAATGAACCAATAGTTCTTTTTTATATGATCTTAAAATGATCAATCTTAAACTATCACGTGACACCGAAAGGACAGGAGTACATCAAGGCTGGGTTTCACTTTGACCTTTATTGCCTAAAACTCTGGCAGGCTTTGTAATTTAATACAAATGTCAAGAACAAAATTTTAATTGGCAGATATCAACATATTGATTCGACAATATTAATATAAGTGGGACTCGATCAGACTATTTATCAGTATTTTCTGTGGAGCTTTTAGGAAGAGCAGTTAAATGATTTTTCTGCAGACTCTGTTTGGGTTCCCACTCATTATCGAGTGAACAAATACTAAAGATAAAAACTGCTTTCAGTAAGGTTCAATAAATCAAAGTTCAAGCCAAGCTATCAGCAGATAGACTGATGAGGCACGCCTTGAATGAGAAGATGGGAGACGGTGATGCATTCAAAGACTAGTTACAATAACAGCATCACCTCTTCTCTAAATGAAATAAACTTCCATCAAACTATATATACAGTAAAAAGAGGAAAAAAATAAGCTAAAAGAAGTAATTAAAATGCATATATATTTCAGGGAAAGCAAAATAGATCTCCAGGCCTTCACAGTCCGATCCTGGTGATGGCGCCAGTGTTCTGTTTGGTCAGCTCCGATAAACACCACAGAAGAAGAACATCTCCAACTGCCCTGGCAGAAACCCAGAAAAGTCGAACAAAAACAGTTGCAGTCAGCTGTCAAATCGCTCGCGGCCCCACTTATATTCCGAAAGGAAAGCTAATCTTATCGTATGTCCGCTATCCAGAACCTCCAAACCTTTGGTAAGACGTTTCTACCGAACCGAGCCGCGGGGAAAGTATGAAGCTAGCGAAGCTAATGCTAATTACGCTACATTTATGCGGATGTTTTAATGTTTTTGGAGAAATTTTTAATGTTAGAATTCCTCTTAACTTGAATAAAACGTTAATTTGGTGCATAAATGTCACCTGTTATAAATGTATTAGGTCGGAATTTAGCCGATTAGAGGGCCGATGGTGAAGATTAAACATCCGCCGTCAGGCCTAAGTATAGCTAGCGTTAGCAAAGCGGCAGATTATTCTCTGGTTTTGTGGCTCACAAATAGCTAATTTTAAACTTTTGTGTATAAAAAGTGGTAGTTACTGTGTTATTACTGCTAAGTAAGTAAGTAATTGATGTGATAAGCTGTTAGCAAGTTGAACAGAGGATAATAATAGATAACTGATTAGGATTCCCTGCTTATAGAACTTTGTTTGTTGTTTAATTACTATTTTTAAAAATATCTCCAATCCTCATTTCACTTTGAATATTGTTGTGTTTGCGTTTAGACCCCTTTGCTGATGCAACTAAGGGTGATGACCGCCTCCCAGCCGGGACAGAGGACTACATCCACATAAGAATCCAACAGCGGAACGGCAGGAAGACCCTCACCACTGTCCAGGGCATCGCCACCGACTATGACAAGAAGAAGCTAGTCAAGGCCTTCAAGAAGGTAAAACCCTGTTTTTATAATGTATTTTAAAACGCGCTGCACGTGTCTGAGGGCTTTCTAATCCGTCTGGAAGCCTGCCAGCTGACACCGACTGTGTTTTTACTCTTTTTGCCAACAGAAGTTCGCCTGCAATGGGACAGTGATTGAGCACCCAGAGTATGGTGAAGTGATCCAGCTTCAGGGTGACCAGCGCAAGAATATCTGCCAGTTCCTGGTTGAGGTGAGTTGTTTTTAAGCTCTGCCTTTGTTTGGTTGTAACACCGGCTCAGATTTGAGGTAAACATCTCTGGTGTCTCTGCAGATTGACCTGGCCAAGGAGGAGCAGCTCAAAGTCCACGGCTTCTAGGAGCTGCCAGCAGCCCTCTCCCATTCTCTCTCGGGCGGCCATTAAGAGCCTCCCCCCACCCCCATTCCCCTTCCTCCTATGTGCTGCTGTTGCTCTCCCTCCCCCCTCTCCCCCTCTTTGCAACCCCACCAGCTCCTTTTAGCCAACACGTGAATTACCTCTGAACACCATGGGACTCTGTAACACTGCCCCCCCCCTACGACACCAGGGGGCACGCTCACTCTCACAAAGACACACCACTGCAGCTCCACATATCAGGGACGAGTGGTGACGACCCTCCTACACACACTTCCTCCTTCCATGGCCCCCCTATTTTGTTTATTCCCTTTTTTAATTTTTTTTAATTTTAGGTCTGATGCCGCTGTGAGCCGGCACTGTTTCATGTAACATTTTGTTTTGTACTTCAAGGTGTTTCAATAAAACGATGAGTCTCCATCTGTTGAAGTGGAGTGTTGTCATGGGGGGTCGGGTTGGGGGTGTGAACGAGGGTCAGACGTTTTTATTTCCATGCATGACTGATGTTTAAAGCTACAGGTGAAGTTTACCTCGGTCTGCTGATGGTGCTTTTTCTCCTGGCAGAGCAGAAGTGACATCATGCTTAGTGAAGTTGGTTCTGTAATTTTAATTTTTTTTTATTTCTCACACCGAAGCAGCATTTGGTGGTGATGAGGTGTGTGAACGCCAGGGTGGTCCAGTTCAGTCCCACAGACCTGGTACTGACATTTACTATCCAAATGTCTCGTAATGCAATAATTTATACAAAACTCAGAGATGGAGACGTAAAAGTAAAATCGCAGCTATAGTTTTTTTGCATATTCCTCATTTGGTTCAATAAAACTTATACAGACTGATTTCCTGTGTGAGTGGTTTAATTTGTCGTGCTTTTTGTCGTCACATGGCTGGTGTGGAGCGGAGATCACAAAACCTGCACATGACACTTCATGTAACCTGAAGAGCTGCTTTCGTTTCGTATTTATGTCTGATTTACTTTGTCCCTGAAGGGAAATTCAACTGCAGCTAAAACATTTACACACAAGTAGGGCTGGGCAATAAATCGATTTTATCGATTAATCGAATTTGCTATTAATGAGGATTAAATATTTTGAAAATCGAGATTTTCTTAGCCAGAAATATTTTGCTGACGTTGCCTTCCCTCACATGTACAACTGTATGCATAAAGTTTATATTTTCATTGTTTACAGCGGCAGGGCCTGCCAGCTTGTTTTACAAGTTTGTTTCACAACTTAAAATATCTGCTTTTTGAAT
>JBAMHT010000021.1:22548956-22559088 GCA_037177075.1 Craterocephalus fluviatilis
GTAGGCTGATGATTTAATGGAAGTACAGTAGAGAGGCAATAGTAATAAATTATCATCAAACAAATGAAAAAATGTCATTAACCAGGCAGATGGCAATGGGTTGGTTTACTTATTTAGTCCAGAATGAAACATTTAAAGAACTGTGTGTGCATGGAGAGGACCACACATGTCTGTAGAAAACACGATGGGGACCTCCTACGAGTAAGAAGGGCTGCTCTTTTTGCTGAAGAAGTGAAATATGGCGCTGCAGGGCTTGATATTATCAGTTGTCTGCCTGACCACAGAATCTCTAACACACTGTGTGGTGCAATAAAAACCGACCGAATACGGGTTGGGAAATTTGCCTCCAACCACACAAGCTTAGCCAAGTTTATGTGGTTCAGAAGGTTTGAGTTTTTCCGATGTTCTTCGCGGCCTGCGAGGATCAGGAGAAGGATGACATGACATGTCATTTAAGTTTAGATTAAACACATTTCCCAACTAATTTCATGGCCTATCAGTTGGATGGTAATAGTTTGTCAGCTTTAATTGAGCCACTCACATCTAAATATAGGTACAATTTTATAATTCTAGCTTTTGAATTAAATGTAGAATTTTAATTATGATGATGGACAAATATATAGTATGGAAGTCATGCTCTTTATCTTCTTTATCATTATTTACCCGGTCTTTAGTTTGGGTCATTATCCATCTGATCTGTGAAGCATCTCACCACAATTCAGAGTGTTTTGATTAAACTCTATTCTATTATGTCATCGCCCTGAAGATATTTGCAGTCACATATGCCCACAACATTACTTTCTCCTTTTTTTTTACAGATGTCATATGTTTGCTTTTATGTTCAGCTCCAAGCTTCCTTTATAGTTCATGGTGTCATCTGACTGAATGTTGTAAAAAGAAGTTTTGCTTTTACCGCATTTAGCCAGGAAGACCTTCTGAGAGAGAAGAAATAGATGTTAATGATGCTAAAACTGTCATAAGGCGGTCCAGACAGTGACCAGTTTACCCCCATAATCTAATCAGATATCCCTTCAACCATTTTGTGGGTTAATATAGGTAAATACGTTTTTCCAATACTGACTGATCTACTTGCTTGCTTGCTGATACTAATTCAGGTACATGTCTGCTTTGTTGATGAAATATGTAGTTTTTGACAAAACTGCTAAGTTGTTGTTTTTTTGTTTTTTTTGACTTGAGTGTCTTTTAATAATAGCTGTTCAATAGAATCCAGACTCCACCGTGGAATTTCCAAAAGATAGATTGGACAAATTAGATTTAATAGTTGTTTTTGCATCTTTGATAGAAAACTAATTTACTTAAAACTAGTTCAACATGTCTCAGATTTCCTTACCAAACTGTACTGTGCCCTTTCCTTGTCCTAATGCAGACAAAAGGGTAGCAGAATGTGTATTGAGTGTGTATTTACACAGCCTGTGTGCGGTTTGCTTCGTCAAATAGTAGAGGGTGATTATAATGACTATAATTAATGTGAAACACAGTGGAGTTAAGTTTGTCATTAAGAGAGGCTTATTGTAGTCTCTTATTATGCCACAGTATGTTATGAAATATGAGAGATACACAATGTGCAAATCTCTCTTGGGTGGTATCACCTCTTTCAAATAAACGCAGAAGCCAGTGAGGCATTCCTGTGGGCCCGTTTGCAAAGAGAAATTCTTCAAGCCCTGTGGGAGTTTGTTGTTGGGCGCTTTGCTCCAAGGTTTGTAGTTTGCATCAAACTGCTTTAGAAAATTCCTCATGTGTGGCCATCCCAGCAACAAAAGCTGTTCCCTTTTTGTCAAATAATGTATGAGGTAATCTGCATGAAAGTTTGATCCCTCGGCCCATCCATCCGCGCTCGGGGGGCTTTAATGAGAGTTTATTGGAACCATTTTAGCCAAACCAGTTTAATTTATTTCTGCCTAAAAGCTGGAACTGTAAGAAGCTTATGGAACTTTCGACCTCGCCAGCGCTTCTCGCAAAGCAGCCCGTAAGCCCCCCCCCCACCCCGCTCCAGATCCTGCAGTCACCTAATGCCTGGGTCTGATTGGCTGCTGTAGATCCACATAAAAATGTAAAAATCCATACAAAACTAAAACGTTTCTGATCCCTTTTTCTTTGAATCTGATGTTAAAATCTTTTAAACACTAAATTTAACAACTAAATAAATTCACAAATTATTAAGTGTTAAATAAGCGGATGATACAGCTGGAAGCATGAATAAAATGACATTTATAAGGTACAAATGAATCCTTGGATGTCCAGCGGGGGGGTTTGGAGGAGGAGGACTTACCATCTGGTGGTGGCCGGGGATGTTGGCCTCCTGGAAGAAGGAGCTCAGAGCTGTCTGCAGACAGAGACGAGGACAGTTAATGTTCATCCTTTAAACTTTAATTATATATAAACTACTATGTTTTTCCCCCTTTTACTCAACAAATGTAATTATTTTTCCATTATATTCAATTAAACTAGAGACATGTTCATTTGTTGCCTGTTTTTAAACAAGGCTAAATCTTTATGTCCAACCCGATGCCTTCACTGACAAAGCAGCAAAACGGGTATCAACCGGTACGCTGAGCCCAGGTATCGCTATCAGACCGGATCAGAAAAAACTGCAAGCTTTTGCTTAAATATGAAAAATCTGTTGAAATAAATAATAAAAATCATAAGAATATTTTTCTTAATGCCTGAATTTACTTCAAATTAAATAAATTGTTCTTTATATTACATTACAATTTAATATTAAATAAATTAATAATAAATTCATTAATAATACAGGAATGAAATGCATAAATTAGATTACATGAAATAAAAGAGAACTAGTGTAAATAAATAAAAGACAAGTGGTTTGATGCCAACGGGTGACCCCAGGTTTAGAATAATTTACTCTTCATGAAGTAGAAACAAATTAATCTAAAGCTGCAAAGAATCACTGATGCGTTCAGGAACATTTGGAAACAACAGTGACAGAAGCTGGAAGACAAACTTATAAAAAGTTTTAATCTTTCTGATTAAGTCTCGAGTCCAGCATGAACCTGATGCGCCTGATGAAGTAAAACCTGAGCCGGCAGAAACCTTCGTCGCCCCCCAGCCTGGGAAGCAACCACAGCGTGGCGGCAGGTAAACAGCACAGCAGCAGGAAGTAGAGGATGATGACATCATCATCATCTCTCACATGGCCTGCAGGAATTTTCTTTATGTTTACTTCACTGTCTGTAAACAACGCAGGACAACAGAGCGTCTGTGAGGAGTTAAGCGTCTGTGGGAATCTGCTGGTCTCCTCCCCACTCTGGAATGAATGAATGAATGGATGCAGGCTTCCTCCCCCTCCCTCCCTCCTCTCCCAGCCTCCCCTCCCCCACTCTGCTTGTTTGACAACAGCAGCGGCGCTGCAGGAATGTCCAACGTGACACATGGAGGCCTGGGAGTTGTGCAACGCACCACACGGCTCTTTGTTTCCTCTCAGGTCGCTGCTCGGGTCCCGTGTCCCGCCGCCGGCTGGACGGGGCCCCCGGGAGCAGCCGAGCCGGGACCCTCATTCATGCTCACAAAAACCACTGTGCACCCGGAAGAAAGGATAAAAACATCTAGTGGAAGGAAACAAAGAGCCAATCAGCAACTATCTGAGGCAGAAACTTTCATTTTCCAGCTTCAGGAGTAAAAAGCAGAAACGTGTAGCTCTGCCGTCTCCAGGGCCGGGACCATACTTTTCCTCCTGACTCCATTCAGTTACGGTTTTTTGGGAGGCGATTCGTTTTAAATTGAGATTCTAGTAATTCTTCAATTTTGTAGTTTTTGTGGAGAAAAAGAAAAATAACTTACAAAAATATTTTAGCTATTTTTTTTGTAAAATTTCAATTAGGAAAAAACAACCCAGCAGCCAGATCAACATTCTGCCGCTATTATGCTCAACAATACAAGTAAGAAAAATAAAAATTAAATTTATATTTAATATTTAGAAATGTTTGCATTTATTTAAAGAGATTTTTAACAAAAAAAAAATAAAAATGTGAAATAAAAAATGCAAATATTCGATTTTTTTTTAAAATCTTTCCATCCCGTCTCTGTAAACATATACATATATATAAATATTTTTTATATATAATATATAGATATAGTTGGGTTTTTTTTTTAAAGTAAAACCAATTGAAGTTTTGCTTCATTTTGTGAAGTTGATGAACCTGAAAGTTTCCGGAGACCTTGCTGCTCCTTGCTGAGACCATATAAGCTGGTTGTTTTCATCAGAAACAAGCTTCGCATTCATCATCCTCATCATCACCACTCTTCTTCCTTATTTTCCTCCAAACATGGCTGCTGTGTTGTGCTTCAGTCCGGCCCGGGCTAAACCGCCTTCCTCCTGACCCAACAATAAGCTCTTCTCCTCTTCCTCTCTTTCATGGATTAATCCAGTAAATGTTCAGGAAAACACCAGGAAGCGATCCCGGTGCCTTCATGCTTACAACCCGTCTCCAAACACAAACAATTGCTCCTAATCTCTCCTTGGAAAAACACACAGACCGCATCCATAACAAATCCAAAACACAGGAACTCTCTGACCCCGAGGAGCCAATCAGCTTCTCCGAACAAGGCCGCTCAGCTGATCCGGGGAGCTGTGGTCTGAGGAACCATCTGGAAGCTCAGGCTTGATGCCAGACATCCTTCAGGTGTGTCAGCTGTTAACGAGGAGTGTGTGTGTAGACTACCAACAACCAAGAATCTGATTGCTGGAGAAAAAGGCGGAGTATTTGGTCCTTTCTACAGTTATTGCTGAGTAAAAACCTTCTTTTGTTTATCTTTGCTGCTCCAGATCCGTCCTGCGTAAAGTTTGTTTACACACTTTAAACCGCTGAAACTTGATTCCTCCCCCGGGTTCAGGCTCTGGTGACTTTCCGGCGCAGTAAGGCTCGGATAGGAGAACAGCTGGAAGGATAATGCATCTTAATCAGTCTATATATAACCCAACAAGACTGGGATCAATGTCAGCGCTTAGCCCGGAGACTCTGACCTCTTTCTGCTGCGGGAAAAAGCTCAGAAACAAGCGGCAGCTCTCTTTCCCCTCCATCCCGGTAGGAGCGGTTAGTTTTCCGGCTCTGAAGGCAAAAACAAGCCCAACCAGCAGATAAGAATCAGCGAGCGGAGGATGATGCGCGTGTGATGTGAAAGAAGATGTTATCAGATGGAGATTCAAGTTTAAATTATGCTAGTTTCTGTCAGCAACCGCCTCCGAGGGCTTTAAATCCGGGTTTATTTAGCAACGCCCGGATGATCCTGCTAACAACAATTAGCTATGCGGTGACACGGAGTCCTGCGGAGAATGTAAACAAAAGCGGCCATTGAGCGGAGCACCGCGTCCTCAGCGCGGCTAGCTGCGCTAATGTTAGCCTCAGGAGCGCGTGGCGGCGGGGGAGAAAATAGTCCCAACAATCATCACCGTTAAGTCGTTAAAAACAGCCAACAGTCCGCGGTTAGCTGGAAAAAAGTCCAGAAAAAGGAAGCGGGGAGTAAATCGGCCCCTCAGACTCACCTCAAACTGCCAGTGGGCCGCTTGTAGGAGCTGCTTCGCCTGGTCCGCGGCGCAGCCAGCCGTCAAAACAAACTGGTTAATCATCACTTGGTGCCTGAGTTCGTCCATATTCACCGACATCGCGGCCTCCCGCGCGACAAGGAGCGGAAAAGAAAAAGGAAATAAAAGTTAAAAAAACGTCGCGTGGACTCGACCGCAGCGAACCGTCCGTGATCGCTGCCTCCCTGTCCGTGTCCTGCCGCAGCCTTCAGCAGCAACAACAATATTTTCATGTCATCACCAACAACAAAGACGAGCGCGCCGCTGATTGGACGAAGCTGGAGCAAGGCCGTAGTAAAGAAGCGCTGATTGGCTGGAGTTTAAAATTCGAAGTGCATTTGTTTTTGTTACTGGGGTAAGGTTGAAGGGTGGAGTTGAAGAGAAATAAACTGACAACGACCACTCCGCCCCCCGTTGTTGTCCCGATGCTTAAGCAAGCGCGCTTTTGTCCACGACTGTTGCGCTGACGTAATGTGTTTGATTTGTGTATCAGCGTGAATTCAAGCTGATTGGCTGTTTCCTGAAGCAGGTAAACAATTTAATCACTACTTTTTTAATAATATCATGATTGGTCAACACTTTCATATTAGAAATGGCTCTATTTACTCTTCGCAATTTCTTAAAATTTTGGTTTAGCTTTAGATATGTTTATATATAATGATATTTAGGAATGCTTATTTTACAAGATTTACATGTGATCAAAAATTACTATTTCAACAAGCAAATAAATTCATAAAAAATATCTTACATCCAATATGTACCGGTTTAAAACGGTTTTATGCATTTACCATACCCAGCATGGATGTGAAGCTCGTAGTAGTTGATTACAAACTTTGTTAAAGTATATTTAGATTATTTTTAAAAATGAAGTATTTTTTTAAAATAAATATAGATTATAAAAAGAAAAGTCAAACTGAATAAAAGACTCAAAGTTAAACAAAAAATGTAAAAAAAACATAAATAGGACAATATATATATGTGTGTGTGTGTGTATATATTTAAAATTAGAAATATCAAAACTGAATTTAAAAGTAAAAATCAAAAAAACCCCAAAAAAGGGAGAAAAATGTTCTACATTATTGTCGATGTTTAATCATCTAGGCCTACAATCTCTCCTAAAACACCTTGGTCCTTGATGGATGCGCTCCTGCAGGTTTTAGAAGTGTCCTGCTCCAACACACTTGATTCACATCCAAGAGATCCAACAGTTTTTCCCCAAGTTCTGCTCAATGACACTTTAATTTCAGTCAGATGTGTTGAGGAATGAAAAAATCTAAATCCAGCAGGACAACGAAGTTCGGAGTTAAAGCACCTGCACCATCATGTCCCGTTTCCGTATGCACGTGTTGGGGATCATGTGTTTTCCGAGTACATTAAATGTAGAAATGAACACATGCAACAATAAACGTGCATTAGTAGATGTGAAAATGTTACAATGAGAAGTTCCTCTCTGTTGGCTCATGTTTACTGACTAATGTAAGATGAAGTTCGGTGTTTCTGCATGGAGGCACGTCTCATTTCAACGCCGACGGTTTCCATCCTGGTGAAACTCGAGCATTTTATCTCCTCAGTGGACAGAAGACTGACAGACCTGCAGTCACCGTTCTCCTGATGGAGCAACGCTAATGTGCTTATCATGTGAGAGCAGCCGTTTGCCTGCAGGCCGTCCAGCTCACGTTCTGCTGAATTATTTAGCCGATCTGCAGGTGAAAGCAGGAGACAATCCTCCATCCAGGCACCTGAATGATCTGTCATCACATCTTCTGAAGACATGGAAACCGTTTCAGCACTCGCTGTTCTGTGCAGCATTCCTACATGCAGGACCTCTTTTATGAAGTCTTTTTGTTTTTGTTGCTGTCAGTCAGTGGAACAGTTTAGCAACAGATATGATAACATGTACAAACTAAACATTTTCACTCTTAACAAAGAGATGGTTGCTGTCGAAGCAAATCAATTAGTGTCTGACTGTGTAAACGTGAAACGGCGAACTTGCGTGTTTGAATATGACTGTGATCATGTAAGGGTGTTCCTGTGTATGGGTGTACTTATCAAATGGTTTTATGGTAGAGGTGGAATGTCTTCTTAGTCTGTAGTTGTATTTTATATGGTCTGTCATCTCATAATTCACAATTTCTACTGTTCTCTGTCATGTTTAACATCAACCTGTCCAGGGACTACAGGTGGAAATTAGCAGTTTCTGCTAGAACCTGGCACCTGCATCTCTCCTTTTTTTGTTTTGTCAAATAAGGTTAATGAAGTGTGCACTGTCTCTGTAAGAAATAAAAATAAACCTAACCTGACCTAACCTTTTCTTTGCCATAAAGTTACCTGGAACTGGGCCTTCATAACTTCATTTCCTTCACATAATTTTCCTTTTACAACAAGTTTTCTGTAAACAGCATCTATAACTATGTCTAACTAAAATATGTAAAACTTGACAATTATGAGAGAATAATTTACCTGAAACTTAGTTTAAATAATTAAATTGTTTTACTGACTTTTCCCCCTCAGATGCATCACAGCATCACTACATCCACATCCAGTGTGTCCGGATATTCTCTTCACACAACGATAGTTACACACATCTCTACACAACTGCACTTCAAACAATTGCTGTGTGTTAACGAGGAGTCATGGCTTCATGGTACTTTAACTTCGTACTTCTCTCACTTCCAGGGTTAGGGGTGAAAACTACAAACGGGACCACTCATGTGGACTCGTGGACGATGTCCTACAGATGTGCTAACATTTCACAATTTATAATCATGGATGTGTTTTGGAGTTAATGAACATATTACAAGTTTTCAATCTGCCAACAAACAGATAAATGAACATTTATATGTCTGAGTTTGTGTATGCACTCAGTTTCAGATGTGAATCTATAGAAAATGAATAAGTGATGAGACTTAGAACTACTTTAAGTTGCATCTACTCTCACAAACACATCAAATATTCTTTGTCTCATGCTTGTGACTCACATTTATGCTGCCCAGGAAACAACTGTTGACGTTTCAGTACTCTCCCACAGAAACAGAAGCGCACACACACGCACACACACACAGACACACACACCACTGAGCAAACACATTTGACCTTAGAGCTAACAGTAGATCAACCCCCAGGCACCTCAGAGGCTAAGAGAGGTGGAGGCTAACTTACTGGAGATGAAATGTTCATATTAGGAGCTTCATTTTACACACACTCAAACAGACACACACACTTGCTTAAACAAAGGGATGAAGTGTGTATTTACACAAGACGTTAATGTAGTTCTCTCTCCATTTTGTTTCCCTCCATTTCAGTCGTTTCAATTAAATGTGAGATTGTTTTAAACTCAGTCGTTTCATTTTCTCATGTTATTTTTAAAAGAAAAGAAAAAAAACCTGGTTGGAGGGAAGAAAGCAAACACACCTCTCTGACTCCAGTATTTTCCCGTTTGTCTAACAGAACCAGCCAAGCCGTGACAATCACACATACGCTGCCTGCCCCCACCCCCCCCATCAAATTGTGTTTTTGCTACAAATCAATAAACATTATCAGAGAGTGGCAGACTATGGGGTAGTAGAGGCAGCTGCTGTCTGTTAGAGCCCAGACCGCCCTGTCTCTATCACAGCCTGGGTGAGAAGCCAGGACATAACACACGGAGAAAATAAACTACAATTACACTCAGAGATACGGTCACTCGGCAGGTTTCTGGTGCACGGATGAGCCGGCAGAGTTAAAAACGTTTGGGAAAATAAAAGCACAGTTAAGTGTTTAATAACTGCGCGTCATTATGAAATTAAAATAAATGAGTCTGAAGTCAGTGACTCTAACTCACACATCATGCCTCCATCAGCTCTATGGCTGTCAGCTCACTTTAGTCTGAGCTCGCTCGCCCCCTCTCTCTCTCTCTCCAGCGCCTTACACAAACCATTTAACAGAGCCCTAAACAAGATGATTTTCAACCTGTCCCCACTTAGCTTGGGGCTGGAAAAGGAAAATCAGGGGCCTTGCCATACACCGTTTCTCAATTACCTTTCTCATTATTGTCGCCTGTGTTCATTACCACTATTATCATTTCTTCCTGCTGCACCCCCACTTTAGGCTCGCTGTCGTTTTGGATGAAGAGAGGGAGGAGAGCGGCAGAATCAAGAGCTTTTTTCTTCTTTTTTTTTTTAAAGCAAGGCCAGGGTACTTCAGGTAATTAATATAGCGAGAGGGGGCAGACAAGGAGATGGGGAATATGTGAGCATACGTACGCCTGTGTGTTTTTGCTCAAATGCCTGATTGGGGAGCTCACCTGCAGATACCCCCTAAAAGGTATTTCATTAGCGAGCCTTTTACCATACAAGCAGAGCAACAAAGCCTCGGTTACGCCTGTCTCCACTCCAAGTCGACAGGGCCCTCCAGGACGTCTGTAGCTGTGTGTGGGAAGAGTAAAGAGGAGTGGAGGAGCAGAGAGGAGATGCTATCCCCGTTCATAATCTCATGACAAAAGGCAAAAAGGCATCATCCTATTACCAGCGTGATCTTCACCAGCTCCTGCTAGCTGCTTTCCACAGGGGGCTCTATTTTATTATTAAGGTGAGT
>JBAMHT010000021.1:22571529-22584398 GCA_037177075.1 Craterocephalus fluviatilis
AGCTGTTCCTTGATAATATGCTGTAAAAAATGAAGCCGCAGCATCTGTTCCGTGATAATACGCTGTAAAAAATGAAGCCGCAGCATCTGTTACGTGATAACACGCTGTAAAAAATGAAGCCTCAGCATCTGTTCCATTAGCCTATAACACGCTGTAAAAAATGAAGCTACAGCATCTGTTCCGGGATAACGCGCTGTAAAAAATGAAGCCGCAGCATCTGTTCCGTGATGACACGCTTTAAAAATGAAGCCGCAGCATATGTTCCGTGATAATACGCTGTAAAAAATGACGCCCCAGCAGCTGTTCCATGAGCCGATAGCACGCTGTAAAAAATGAAGCCGCAGCATCTGTTCCATGAGCCGATAACACGCTGTAAAAAATGAAGCCGCAGCATCTGTTTCATGTGCAGATAATACACTGTAAAAAATGAAGCCGCAGCATCTGTTCTATGTGCAGATAATATGGATGGGTCATCACCAGCCTACTGGAAGCTGAGATGGTTGGATGATGAGGAACTGATGATAAAATAATTTCATCATCATCGTTCTGAAAGATCCAAAAGATCCAAAAAAAAGGATAAGAAATTCATAATTTTCTTACATTATACTTTCTTGCTTTTAATCTATGGTTGTAAATCTTTATAGTATATTAGATTTTAGTCCTTTCATTTTTTTACTTTTACTTTAATAGCTATTTAAATTTATTTTAGTCTAATTTAGTCTTTAAATCTTTAGGTGTACTTTATTTAATCATCTAATTTCTTTTAGTGTTTTAATTTTTAATTTTAATTATTAAATTTAGTTTTTAGTGTAATACGTCTTTTAATTTCTTTTAGTGTATTTCAATTATTTGATTCCTTAGCGTATTTTCATTATTTAATTTGCTTTAATAATATCTAATGATTTAATTTCTTTTAGTCTATTTTAATGATTTGATTTATATTTTTGTATTTTAGTCTTTATTTACTGTAGTGTATTTTTATTATCTTTTAGCATATTTGAATTGTTTAATTTCTTTTAGTATCACCTGAGTGACAGGTAACTGATCAGTGCAGAGCTGTGATCAGAGAGACGAGCAGAGATTTATAACTTCCTCCTGCTCGTTTCTAACATGATAGTAGCTGCTATTTTTATTTACCTGTTCTGTTGTTGTGTTTTGTTCTAAATAATTAAAAACTTACCAAAAATTCCAAAAACCAAATTTGTGTTATAGAATAAATAAATAAAACTAAATTATATAAAAAACAAAGAAAAAAGATGATTCATGGATGAAAAACATTTTGCTTGTCGTAACATTAGTTGTAGTCTGTTATATTTGTCTTCTAAAATTTGAAATCTTAGTTTGCTTTTTCCTTATTTCTGGTCCCTGCATGGGGTTTACAGCGAACATCTACCCCAGATCCACTCTGGATGCTTTTCATTCATCTTCCATAAAGTTTTGCTTCTGCCTTTTCTCCCTCCCCATGCAGACCTTTCGCTCTCCTCTCAGCCCCCGCCCCTCACCGTGACCTTGCCCCCCTCCCTCTTAGTGTATCGGTGTCCTCAGGCCGTGTTTGCAGCCAACAGTTGCCATAAAGCAGCAGCAGCCTGCAGGCTGCTCGGCACACAATCAGCCGCTTATTCAGGCCGGATTAAGGAATCAGGGCCGGACGGCGGAGTTAAGCGGCTGTGAATGAAATGTGGCGACTCCGACACAAAGCTGTCACTCAGGGGGGGGGGCGCTGACGTCAGAGGGGACGCAGGGGCCGTGAAACACGCCGCGCCGGAGTCCCGGTGCAGGAGGGAAAGGTTTCCATCCACACCGGCTCCTCATGGGTGGCCCCCGCTTGGCCCGCGGACCCCGGCCTGCACGCTCTCGTAGTGGTGTCCATGGGGACGGGCAGGACCTGCGGAGGTATCCGGCTTACTGGAAACGTGCTTTGTTGTTGACTTTCAGGAATGAAGAGTGGGAGGGGGGTCAGAGGGGGGAGGATGGGAGGTGGGGGGACTAGCGTGTGTTTAAAGAATCTATATCCTAGAAACGCTTCAATGGTTGGTAGTTTTCAGTTTACATATATATTTATATATTAGGGATTTAACGATTCTTCAAAAATCGATTTAAAATCGGTTCAAACTGGTTTAAATGGCAATCGATGTAGAAAAAAAGGAAAATCGATTTGCATGCAATGCATCAATGTAGATGACGTTCAAACAAGTAAAACTTTTTTTGTTCATAAAAAGATTTGTGATCATTTCCATATCTATAATAATTATTTGTTCAGTGTTGAGTTTTGTTCAACAGCCAAGAGAAGGTCGTAGTTTTAAACAAGGGAGAAAAAGGCAAATATAAGAAAATGACAATTAATTTGGCCATAATATAACTCAAATTAATTTACTTGGAAAAAAATTGTAAAAAAAAAATCAAAATCGAGAACTTAAAATCAAGAATCAAATCGATTGTGGCTTGAGTGAATTTCTCTAAATTATAATTAAGCACATTTCTATTTAATATCACTTTTTTCAGTCTCCAGTTATTTGAATCATTATTAAGAATTTTGCCTTTCCTGGAAGGAGACGGAGGATTCTGTTTACATCTCCATGTTTCTCCAGACGCAGCTCCTCAGGCCTCATCAGAGACTCTGCTCCTGTTTCAGTGTTTTACTGTTTGTTTGATTATTGGTTTTATGTGTTTTTCAGTATAAAATTGTTTTAAAAGTTGTTTAATTGTTTTTAAATGGTTTTGAAAGCAATAATGTAATTGTTTTATGATTTATTGCTCTGGTAATTGTGTTTTTTCCTTGTGTTGCTGTGTTTATTCTGCACAGCACTTTGTTTCAGCAGAGGTTGTTTTAAAGGGCTTTATAAATAAAGCTGAGCTGAGCTGAGAGGTTCTGGTTCCGGTCCAGCAGATCTGGCCTGAAGACATTAAATCTGATCCAAACCTGGAGACTTCCAGTGAATCAGATCTTAAAACTATTTATTTGGCACCAAATAAAGATTGAAGAGTGAATCTAGTTTGTTCTATGTAACATATATTATATTTCATGTTATCTGCATGTTTCTGGTCTTTTCACTTGATCACGTTTCACGTCCTGATTCACTTTTTATAAACTATCTTGATGCATATCAGAGTCTGCTGAGGTCAAAATGAATAATAATGAAATAATGTATGAAACACTGTGAAGTGCTGGACCTTTACTGCTCTGAAACAACATTCATTATGATTGGCTTCTACATGATTCATATTAAATATTTATCTGAATGAAATATTGGTTTTTAAAAAGCTGTCATTATGTAGAACATCAGACTGTCATAGATTACCTTTCCTTTCCTCCTCAGCCTGAGTTCCAGCATGCAGACATGTTATTATTTTATCTTATGTTTTTAATTATTTTGTTTTACCTGTACAGCACTTTTTTTTAACCTATGGTTTGTTAAAGTAAAGCATTGATTGATTGATTGATTGATTAATTGAAACAGATGTAGGTGTGCCATGCATTCTAACATGAAAAAAAGTTCAGATGATCTAAAATGTATAAATATTAATATAATATGTGAATGTGTGCTGATGTATCATGTGAAGTCATCCAGACATGTGCTAAAACTGAGTTTTAATGAGAAAAAAGGCTGAAAGCGAGTTTATTGTGTTCATGGAGGAACAACAGCGCCCCCTGCTGGTCAACTCCGATCACGTCCTGCTGATGGGGGACCGGTCTGCAGGTGGACCGGCCTGCAGGGGGACCGGCCTGCAGGAGGACCGGTCTGCCTCCAGGCCTGCAGCTGGTTGCAGAGGAGCTCAGAGGGCGGATTTTAATAGGAGAGGAAGAGTCATGCTCTGAGAGGAATGTCCTGTCTTTTTGGTTTAGTGGAATTTATTGTGTTTATGTTAGTTTGTGTTATATTGAAGTCGGAAATCTTTTTTGTATTGTTTTTGTATTTATGTATCTCTAAAATGGGCTGTTGTATCTTAAGGGGCTATCCATGGAATAAATGTCCATATATCCTGCCAGAAGTTCCCATGGAAAGTTTCCAAACTTCCAAATTTCAGGTTTAGCAACCCTACCAGCTCCACTAAATGATGACGTAATGTCCGAACAGCTGGTCTGTGTTTCTGACATTTTATGTGTTATGGTGTACTTTACATTACATTACATTAAGTTGTTTATTTGTTATGTTGATATTTTTTTGTTTTGTTTATAGTTTCTTCTATCTGCATGTTGCATATTATACCCTGTTATGTTTTCAAAAAAGCTGAATACAAAAAATAAATAAATAAAAAGTGTGTTTCTGACATTTATTTATTCATTCCAGGCAGAAAAATCCACTTTTTTTATCCCGTTAAGTGTGACGCTGCTGAACTTCCGGTAAGTCTCGTGTTGTTTTGATCAGCTGACCTGCAGCTCCGCTCACTCACGTGACTTCACTCCGCTTCCTCCGCTCCTGTCAGCACAGCTCGTCATCCTCTGCGGACACGTCCAGGTCCGGGACAAGGTACGGGTCCAGCCTGGTCCGGTTTGTCTCTCCGCCGCGGATCAGCTGCTTCCGGTCCGGAATGTAGATTTTGCCGCGGCTCGCGCACACGGTTCCACAACTTCCAGCCGTCCCTGAAGCGGAGCTGCATCCTGGGTTAGTCGGACCCGCACAGAACCGGCGTCAGGCTGAGAGAAGCAGCTCAGAGCCCCGGTCAGTAACACCCTGTGACACCGGGCCGGAGAGGCCGGAGGGACCGGAGGGACCGGAGGGACCGGAGGGACCGGAGGGACGGTACCGGCTCCAGACTCCCTGACTCAGATGAAAACTGCTTCATTTTTTTTTTTTACAGGGTCAAAGTCTGAAGCGACAGCGATAAAATCAGATTAGATCCAGTCCTGGTGGATCCTCAGTGTCTGCCTGATAGCGGTGAGTAAAACCTGCATTCCTCTGCAGCCTGCCACGTTTACGACCAATTTTACTGTAACTGTTTATTTGCACTTTTCCGTCTCCTCTGTCCTGCATTTAATGACATATTTTATGTAAAAAAAATACTTAAAACTCACACAGCAAGGTTTCATCCACCATCCTGTGTCCATCCAGACGAGTAGGAAATGGTTCAGCACAGATAAAAGCAGCTCTTACAAAGTTTCCATGTCTTTGCTGCTAAAGGAGCGTTTGTTTTGCTCTGCTGTGTGTTTCAGGCCTGTGAGGTTTGTCTCCGCCCTCCTGCTGACCGCGACAGTCATGCCGTCCAACAGATCCGTGTCGGACGCGCCCATTACTCAGTTCATCAACTGCAGGATCCTCAGAGACCACACTCTGCAGAGGTACACGCCGGTTGTCAGGCCAACAGAAGCAGGTCGCCATGGTAACAGATGCTTAACTCATAACTCGGATTGAACGGCCTGAAAGTACATTTCATGGTCGGGTCGATCCACGTCATTTCACACAGTTTAAGGTCATTCAGTGCTCGTGAGATTTAAAAAGACAGAAATTTTCTCCATTTGCTGCTTATGTGCCCAGTTTGCACTCATAGACGTAAACTCTGTAAAACGTAAACTCTGTAAAACGTAAACTCTGTTAAACGTAAACTCTGTAAAACGTAAACTCTGTAAAACGTAAACTCTGTTAAACGTAAACTCTGTCAAACGTAAACTCTGTTAAACGTAAACTCTGTAAAACGTAAACTCTGTAAAACGTAAACTTGAAAAGGCTGTAAAACGTAAACTTGCAAAACGTAAACCTGTAAACTCTGTAAAACGTTCACTTGTAAACCATGTAAAACATAAACTCAGTAAAATGTAAACTGTAAAAGAAACTGTACAGCGTAAACTGTAAAACGTAAACTCTGTAAAATGTTCGGTCAAACTGACACTGAGGGAGGGACCGCGGGAGCATATGTGTCGATTTATTCATCTTTTTCCTCCGTTTTTAGGTGTGAATGTCTCAAAAACTTCACCACCTAAAAAAACAAACTTGAAAGCACACGACCACTTGCTCTCTGAGATTATATAAAACATCTGTTATACTGTTATACATCTACAGCTGATCAGTCTGATACACTTTTCACAGACTTTGAGAATAAAATCACATTTTTACTGGGATAAAGTCATAATTTTACAAAGGTAAAGTCATTATATTACCACGTAATGTTACAACGAGGATAAAGTTGTAATGTGATGAGAATAAAGTCGGAATATTATGAGGATAAAGTGGGATATAGGACAATAAAGTCAGAATATTACAAGAATAAAGTCACAATTTTTTGAGAATAAGTTGTTATATTATAAGGACATCAAAGAGAAATTTAAGTTTTTGCACAACAGAGAATAACATCAACTATGTAACAAATAAAACATTTATGACACATTTCTATGAGAGAAATAAAGTTGACAGTGTAAATTACTACTATACTACTACGATTACCACTTACTACTAAAAATAGTTCCTCAGTCATATTCTTTGGCTTTTTTCCGTCAAAGCCCGCTACAGGAAAACCCATTTGGTGCAAACTGGTGAAGAAGTCACTTTCTCTCCCACGCTTAGAATCCCGAGGGAACTGGAACGCACCATAAAACGTTAATCCCAGGCTGTTGGCCCATAACTGCATGTGCAATGTATAAAATGTCTTATCTGTTTGCATTTCAAGTTCAAGGATGGTTCTTTATTGGGACGTAAAACAATTTCTCTTTATGCAAGTTCATTTTCATTTTTGACCTTAGATACAAGGTTAATTCACCAACAGGCCGAGCTGAAACTCCTCCATGCTGGACCATAATATTCACATTTATGTGTCTACTTATTGCTTTTTTTGTTCTTTATTAGCATTTATGTCTTTATTTAATGCTTTTCATTTGTTCTTTATTCACCACTGCTTCAGAAATTCACACTTATTTGTCACAACAACTTCCATGAATTTTCACAAAAACAGCAAGTTTGACAGAGCAGAGCTCGTTCTGAGTCGTTGTCGTCGTTCTCTCTCTAAAAACTAGGAAACTTTGAGTTTTTCTGTTCTGAAATGAGTTGAAACCACATAAAACGACCTCGGTGTGTGTTACGGGTGTAGCCTAAGCCTGTGTGTGTGTGTGTGTGTGTGTGTGTGCAGGGAGGATCTGTGGGTGCGTGAGGGGAAGATTTTAAATCCAGAGAAGCTGTTCTTTGATGAGCAGGGCTACGCCGACCGGCGGGTGGACTGTGAAGGCAGCATCATCGCGCCGGGATTTATAGACGTCCAGCTCAACGGTTCGTTCATAACCTGAGCATGCTCAGTAGCTTCAGGCCAAACATCTGAGCATGTTCAGTAGTAGGGCTGGGTAACAGAATACAGTGTTAACAGAAACACTACAGTGAAAAGAATGGCGAAATAAAAACTAAGCTTTCTTTCTTTAAAAAAAAAAGTAAACATTTAAAAAAAAAAGTTTAATAAAATAATTGATTTTGTCATTTTATGAATCAATTATTGATTTTTTATTATTGAATCGATTTAAATCAATTAAATGATTTTTTTAAACCCAGCCCTACTCAGTAGCTTTAGGCCAAACATTTCATGTTCTGAATGAACATCATGTCGTTTATGTTGTGTTTGTTGTTTTATATGAAAATTCACAATAACAAATTAATTTAGAAAATTTAAAAAAAATTATTCTGCAATCATGTAGATATTATAAATAAATCCATTTATAATTAAATTAATTTAATAGATAATTTATATACATTTATTTAATCACATAATGGTGGGCCAAAGTCAGATCTTTTAGAAAGTACTCGTAATAAAAACTACAGGCATTAACAGTCCGGCTGGGACGATAAATTTTCCTCCTGATTATTTCTTTTATGATTTTTTTTTGGGCACGATTAAATTTATCTTGCAACTCTTCAATATTGTCAAATTTTGTGATTTTGACTTTGCTTGTGAAATATAAAAAGTGTTTTTGAAAAGTTGTCTTTTGAACGTGTAAATTAGACGGACCATCACTCTGCTGTTAAGTTCAAAATGTTAAAAAAAACAAAACAGAAATTTAGAAAAAAAATGTTTTTGGGATAAAAGGATTTTTTATTTTTGCAAAAAACAAAGGAAAACTATTTTAAAAAATTGTGAAAAGAAATTCCCAGTATTTATGAATCAACTTTTACTTTTTGCCGAGCGAAGCGAGTCTGTAAAGCTAACGTGGCGAATGTTTCGTTTCTCTGCAGGAGGCTACGGCATCGACTTCTCTCAGCCGTCCGAGGACGTCGGCACCGGACTCGCCTTTGTGGCTAAAAAGATCCTGGAGCACGGGGTGACGTCCTTCTGCCCCACCCTGGTCACCTCTCCCCCCGCCGTCTACCACAAGGTGGCGCTTTTTACCACCAGCTTTAACACTTTTAGCCTGAATTAAAGTCTGAGAAGAGGAACGTGTTCATGTGTTCCAGGTTCTGCCTCAGGTCAGGGTCCACCACGGGGGCCCGCATGGAGCCGGAGTTCTGGGTAAGATGGACCGTTTGCATGTAAATCAGACTTCAGACGGCCTGAACACACAGGAACACAGGAAGTGGACGGCAAACAGAATAATCTTTAAAAAACTTTTCATTTTCTGTCATGTGTTTCTAAGGCTAGCCCAAGTCCATTCTGTTATTTATTTATTTTCTATGCCGATTTGGTTTAAAAGCAGTTCTTGCTATTTTTCCATATTGCAGATTTTTGTAACGTAAAAATAAGTATAGATAGTTTTTCCCAAAATGTATTTTTTTTTGTCAGTTCTTTAAAAATAAATTAAATTAGGAAAACACAACAATAGACAGAGCATCATTCTACTTGGTGACAAGAAACATAAAAAAATAAATAAATAAAGGAACAATTTTTTTTAAATACGTTTTTGGGGAAAAGAAAAGAAAAGAAAACAATTTTTTTCTTTTACCAAAAACATTGATTTAAATATAATGAACCAAAAACTTTATATGAGTGGATTCTGTGGATGTCTCCATGGTGATGGTTTCTGTCTCCGGTCAGTTGGGTTTCTGCTTTTTTATCTCATTTAAAGATGTGAATGGAAGCTGTAAAAATCAGGAAAACATCCTGTGATGGATATAAAAGCCCCTCAGTGGGGAAGGAAAGGACTCCGGGAATCTTATCTGACCCGATGAAGACTGAAATGAATATATCCCAGATATTCCCAGTGACTTTATTTTCATTCATGTAGTTTCATTAAAGCTCGTAGCTACAACTTTTCCATCAAAACAACGGCTTTTTTAAAATGTAAAAATAAATTTTTTTTCAAAATAGTAAATAAATTATAGTTTTATCAACTTTGACGGGTCCAAAAATGTGAAAAAACGTGAAGCGTATGCGGAAATGCCAAAAACTGCAGTTCCCCCCTCCTCCTCTAGGGGCAGCGATGTTAGAGCCCTCTATGACTTTCTAACAGACAGGATTCAGGGACTACTTTTTGCGGCGGAGCAATGAGCCTGTAAACCTGCGGCGTTTCAGGGACTACTTTTTGCAGCGGAGCAATGGGCCTGTAAACCTGCGGGATTCAGGGACTACTTTTTCTGGCGTAGTAATGAGCCTGTAAACCTGCGGGATTCAGGACTACTTTTTCTGGCGTAGTAATGAGCCTGTAACCCTGCAGGTTTCCACCTGGAGGGTCCGTTCATCAGCGTGGAGAAGCGTGGAGCCCACCCCGAACAGTACCTGCGCACCTTTCAGTCCGGCGGCTTCCAGGACATGATGGAGGTCTACGGCAGCCTGGACAACGTTGCCATAGTGACGCTGGCCCCCGAGCTGCCCGGCAGCCAATCGGTGGTGAGGGAGCTGTGTCAGCGCGGCGTCACCGTGTCGCTAGGTGAGAATTATTCGTTAAAGGTTCATACATCACCTCCGAACTTTTCGCAGCGCTTCGTCCTCTCGTGTCGGAATCCATCATCATCATCATCATCATCGTCATAATCATCATCATCATCGTCATCATCATCATCATCATCATCGTCATCATCATCATCATCGTCATCATCAACATCGTCATCAAATCAAATGATCTCCTCCTGCTCGTAAAAACAAGTCCGGACAGCAGCTGCTGAGGAGAAAAGACACAACATCCCATAATATTTCTACATCTTTTTTCCAGCGTTAGATTTAGGGAAGAGGGAAGCTGAATGAAATGATTTTTAGTTAATTTTGTTTGTTCCATGATGGTTTGATAGAATTTTATTTAACTTTAACTCTTTTTCACTTTTGACCCAAAAGAAATTAAAATGAACTGAGCTTTGAACTCGTTCAAACTTCCACAAAAACCAAAAGTTTGTTTAAAAAGTAGGAAAAAGTTTAAATTAACCAAAACAAAAAGTTTTTTTGTTGATTTAAATCAGGAAAAGACAACACAGCAGCAAGACCATCTTTCTGCTGGTATGATGCCGCGCAAGACAATTAAAAAGTTTTTTTTTTAAATGCACAAAAAAATAATTATTATATATTTCTTTTTTAACAATAAAAATTAAAACAATTGCGACATTTATGTGAATTTTTTTTACCACCAACACTCGCTGTTGCCCAAATTGTTTTTTTTATGTTTTTTAAAAGATGAACAAAAAATAATTTAAAAAAACAATTAAAAAGTTTTTTTAAAAATGCACAAGAAAATAATTATTATATATTTCTTTTTTAACAAAAAAAGTTAAGTAAAACAATTGCAACATATAAATGAATTTTTTTACCACCAACAGTCGCTGTTGCCCAAATTGTTTTTTTTAAATGTTTTTTTAAAAATGAGCAAAAATTATTTTATTTTATTTTTTTAAACAAAACATAATGAAAATTAAAGAATTGCAACATCTATAAGAATTTTTTTTCACCACCAACAATCGCTGGCGCCCAATTTTTTTTTAAAACAATTTTTAAAAAGTGCTCAAAAAAAATGTAAATATTTTTTTAAAACAAAAATTTTTTTTAAAAAAAAAGCAACATTTAGAATTTTTCTGTTTTCACCAACAACATTCGCTTCTGCCCTCATACCTTCGTTTACGTTGCCATTTTTTTATCAGAATAAAACTGAGATTTTGTCCTGGCTGTCAGAATGAAACCATTAATGCAGAGAAAATGTAATTTCTTCACACATTAATGCATAAATCCTCAGAAATGAAGAGCGGCAGGTTTCAGGCCTGATATGTGGAGGATCCTGCAGGACGGCCTCTCTGACATCCTACACTTATGTTATCTGTAAACTCTTTCATGCTAGCAAAATGTTTTATTCAGGTTACCAGGTTTATTGTCCGGGTTAAAGATGGAAAAAATGGATTTATTCTGGTTTCTGCTGGATCTGAAGGTGCGATCAGATGTTTCCCTCCTGGCTCTGCAGGTCACTCTGTGGCCAACCTGTCACAGGCTGAGGAGGCCGTCCAGCACGGAGCTTCCTTCATCACGCACCTCTTCAACGCCATGCTGCCGGTGAGTCCTCCACGCCTCCACAGGGGGTCGAGTCATAGCGCCGCGGCTGATCCGTGTCTCCCTCACGGTGCAGTTCCACCACCGGGACCCGGGCATCGTTGGGTTACTGACCAGCGATCAGATCCCCGCCGGCAGGACCGTGTTCTACGGCATGATCGCCGACGGGATCCACACCAACCCCGCCGCGCTGCGCATCGCCCACAGAGCCCACCCCTCAGGTCAGCCTGCAGCCGGCGCCCTCATGTCCCATTCAGAAACACGACCTTTCAGACGGCATCACTGGCGGCCATCTTACCACAGTCAAACACCAATCTGAGGAAAAAATGATTTTTCTAATGTATGATTTTATAAATCACATAATTATCAGCTGTGATGCTGAATGCAATGTTTGGGAGAGCAAACTGTTTATAAAAAAATATTCAGAGAGAAGAATTGATCTCTTAAAATGTTCAGAACACATGAGCACAGCGCCACCTGCTGGCCATAAAATGTAACTCCAAACTCGTCTCCATCTGATTGTTGTGTCTGCGCTAACTTATTTTCAGTTCACTTTTATTTTAAACACATTAGAAACATTGATTTAACATAAATCCTCGTTCCTGTGTTTATAAATTACAGCTCTCGGTTTATTTTCACTAAAGTTCACGGTTATAAATATTCCTAAGTATGCAGGGTCCGAACCACGTTTCTGACGTTTACAACACATCGAGCCGTTTGACAAAAGGTATAAAACGAAGCAAGTTCTGCTTATTTATAAACTACATGTCCCATTGAATCAGTGTTAGAGCTGCCTGTGGTAAGATGGCTGCCCGGTGCGGACGCTCCGCCCCTCTGCAACGTAAAACTTGCAATAAAACTTGTGTAAGGGACCGTTCCCGTGGGTCCAAGAGCAGAGGACCTGCGTTCGGACCGTGGAGGCTCTGGACCCAACGTTTACGCAGCAAACGGAGGAAGAGCAGCAGATTCCAGCAGAAACTGGTTTTGCTGGATGTCTGGGTGACGGAGGAAGGTAGCGGCAGCGCCCGTAGCTCGTAAAAATTATTTCTCTTGTGCTTCCAGGTTTGGTGTTGGTGACGGACGCCATCACGGCCATGGGTCTTCCTCAGGGGCGCCACACGCTGGGCCAGCAGGTCATCCAGATCCAGGGTCTCCACGCTTACGTCGCAGGTCAGCGTCCAAATGACTCCACCATCTAAACGTCTGCATGGTGACGAGTTTCTTTTACTTTATAGGCTCAGTTGGTCCGACAAATGTGGTCTTTTCCTGTTATTGTCCAAACAAAAACAAACTTTCAGATCCTGTGAATGAATAAAAATATAGCTCCTTAATTTAAAGAAAGAAGAAAATAAGATTTGAAAAACATGAATGAAATGGTGTGTAAAAGATCGAAGTGATTCTCAGTAGATTGATGACACTATAAAGAGTTAACACATTAAATTCAGAAATAACACATACATGTGACAATAAAGACATTTAAATTTTCCGTTTATATATATATA
>JBAMHT010000021.1:22620200-22630704 GCA_037177075.1 Craterocephalus fluviatilis
TGGGTGAGCAACTTCCATAGAGATGAATGGGCCGCCATTTTCAGTCCGTTATCCAGATCTATTATACATCCATGGTTACCACGGACACAAGCAGCGACTGAAGTTCGTTTTCAGTGAAATTCTACTACTACCGTCAATTTTTTTTTTTCCTTCACCATCAAGCGCATTCTGGTCGTGCAGAGAGAGGAATCCAAGTTGCAGGGCTCATTTAAATAGGATTTGCGTATTTATATGTGGACACAGACAGAGAGGGCTCAGGAACTCCAGCACATAGACATACATATCTATGCTCCAGCATGGGTGCTCAATCGGTCTTTGACAGGTGACGTTGCGCCTCCACTAATTCACAATGCATTGTGGGCTTGGGTGTTACCGGGAGAAAAACTATGCTATGTCTTTGCTTGCTGAGCTAGGCAACTTTACTTGGAAATGGTACACCACTGTTGTGTCAAAGAATGCCATACAAAGTCTCGTCACAAAAAGGGAAATTAATATGACAACAACATGCAATTTTTTTTGGTTTCCCACCTGGAAAAACATGGACAGCAGGTTGAGAAAATAACAGAGATGTCGGATGGCCTGGGTCGCAGCATTGAGATGGAATAACATAATTTTTTCCACTGCATCCCCCTTCATTCATGTTTGCTTGGTTTGCTTTTTAAAGTCACTGTCTCTCTTTTAGCTAAATGTAATTAGCTTCCTAACTAGCCTCTCTTGTAAACAAAGAGGGACATATGTAGAAATCGCTTTATAGGTGTTTTTTTATTCCAGATAAAAACACTGCAGAGCAAATTATTATAAAGCTAAAGGTTAGAAGTGAACATGATATGACAGAAGAGTTTTATGTATGCGATTTCCACTTATTTGAGAGCTATAGACAAAAGGAAAGTCAGTAGTAAGGCAGGTTAACAATGAACAACGGTTTATTTATTTTGTAGTCATAAGTTCATCATTCATGGACCAATCAGCTCAGTTTTATAATAACAAGCTGCAGGTGGATCAGAGAGGAGAAGGAGATGATGATGAAGGCGAGTTTTATATTGCTCAGAGTTGTAACACTGCCCACATAATTAAATTGAATTAAATTAAAGATATTGTGCGACAAAGTGTTTATCTTACCAGGTGTACTTGTATGGCCAATAAAAAGAACCAAAGTTGACGAAAGTGCTGAAAACAAAGTATAAACATTACAACTTGATCTAAATAATATAAAAGATACAGTAAAAAGTAACTGTAAATATCAAGAATAGATAATTAATGGGCCAGATTTATGGTTTATTTATTTTTTCCCATTGTAGCTGCACTTTGTTCAGGCAGAAGCTCATGAATGACATCGGCTGATACATGGAACAACGTTGGTTAAAAACGTGCTGATAGCCCCGTTCATTATCACAAGAGCTGGTGGTTCCTTTTCAAAACTAATTTAGCTTTAGACTGCTGATTATTATGTAAATAAAAGACAAATCTGATCGGTCTTTGTCAGGTAACATACCTCTGCTAATTCGCAATGCATCGTGGGTTTGGGTGTAACCGGGAGAAAAACTGCTCAACTCAATGTCTTTGCTTGCTGAGCTACTTTGAGGCAACTTTACTTGGAAATGGTACACTCTTGTTGTGTTAAAGACTGCCATTCAAAATCTCATGACAAAAAGGGAAATTAATATGACAACAACATACAATTTTTTTTGTTTCCCACCTGGAAAAGAAAACACGGACAGCAGGTTAAGGAAATAACACTGAGGCGTCGGATGGCCTGGTTCGCAGCATTGAGTTGGAATAACTTTTTCCACTGCATCCCCCTTAATTTGTGTTTGCTCCCAGCATTTCCACAAGTACGGTTCTTGTTTTTGTAGTTCAAAATACTGATGCTGAATTTGTTATCCTTTGCTTTTTAAAGCCAGTCTCCGTTTTAGCTAACCTTAGCTTCCTAACTAGGCTCTCTTGTAAACAAAGGTTCATAGGTGTTTCTTTTTTATTCCAAATAAAAACACTGCAGAGCGAATTATTATAAAGCTAAAGGTTAGATGTGAACATAATATGACAGAATAGTTTTATGTATGTGATTTCCCCTTGTGATTTGAGAGAGCTTATGGTAGGAAGGCAGGTTAACAATGAACCACTGTTTATTTATTTTGTAGTCATAATTTCATTATTCATGGACCAATCATGACACTTCAGGAAAAAAAAACTTAATATTTTTAATCTACATTTTACAAAGAATTTAATTTTTTTTACATTTTCATTTTACTTTACTGTTCAACCAATATCTAAATGCAGTTGTATGCTCCTTAGTTCTAAGTATTTAGTCATTTTCTTCAGGTCCGTCCGTGCTGCATCTCTCCAGGTTTAACAAGTATTTCCTATACGCATTCCAGGGCCACGATGAGGACTATATCCATATAAGGACATAACATCCGCAGGTCTCTGTGGCGCAATCGGTTAGCGCGTTCGGCTGTTAACCGAAAGGTTGGTGGTTCGAGCCCACCCAGGGACGAGCATCTTTTTAAGTTTCATTAAATTAAAACTCATTTATTAAACTGGACTGAAAGTTTGCAAATTTTAACTTGTGTTACAACCCATTTTTTCATTTTCGCCTCATAGACTAATTGTTTCTTTTTCACACACGATCAGGCAACAAAACGTATTATTCTTCACAAAGAACTAGTAAAATTTCAGCTACACAATAAAAGCAGGAAATGGCAAAGTAAAACATTTTATTTTATTTTTTCCACCCTAGTTTTCGACATTGAACGGGTTAACTGTGACGCTTTTACGAAGTCCGTTTTCCGAGGTGCATTGAACGTCGCATTCTCGTAAACAAACCAGCTGCGGGGCTGCATCGCATCAGCTGATAGCTTGCTGTGGGAAGTTTCCCACCTTGCCACATCTATAAAAACCTGATGTCCGCAAACTTCGGTTAACCCCCGCGATTCACCGGATCACCGTCCAGGTGTCCACCCCAAGCAGCGTTCAGGTAGCTCGTGCAACGCCGGAAAATGGGCGTCGCTGGCGTTTGTTGGCCCTCAGACGGCGATGTAGCAGCGTTGTGAGGTTAACGGGGCTGCGTGTCGCTGTTTGAAGTTCGTCACCTTCATAATGAGACAAAGTTTTAGCTGCAAACTGCCGGAAATTAAACGGATCAAGGTTAAAACAAGCATTAGCATGCTAACGTTAGCCGCGTAGCGTGTTAGCATGACGGAAATGTGTTGGTGGCTGCAAAGTGAGAGGTTTAATTAATTTATCTAACAGATTTTAACCTATTTTTAAAAACTAATCATCCTTAAAATATCCAAATCTGCCACACTTAAAACTGTGTTAATAATCTGTTTTATATTTAATGTGAAATGGCTTTTGTGATCTAATCCTAAACAAAAAAACTAAACTTTAGTGTAAAAAATGTGCTTGTTTTATAATTTTTCCCTTTTATTAAAACTAGTTTGTGTTGCAGTTGTAAAGCCTGATTACCACCAGGTAGAACTGGGAATGAATGTGTTTCTGTGTAATGAGCAGCACAGTTAAACCAGTGGATTTAACTGGTTGTAAAAGTGACTAATCAGGCTTTCCATCCATGTAAAATACAACACCAGCTGGTATTATTAAAGGGGAGAAATAATAAAACAAGTTTCTTTACTTTTTGTGCTGAAATGTGAGAAACTACAGTTGCCATTGATTTGACAAATGAAGAACTAGTGTATTTAAATATAATAATGTTCAGACAGGTTGATGGACTGGATCATACTGCAGAGAGGATCATAATCTTTTTTTTTTTTTTAGATTAGACTGATTTAAAGACGGTAAACACTTATTTTGATTATGACTTTATACCGTTGATAAATACAAAAGTATTTATTTTTTTACGATGATTTAGTGATTTCTTTTATTTTTATAATTGCTAAAATGGACAATATCTAAATTTTTCTTATGATACAACAATTAGGTTATGTTTTTGTTTTTATTTGTTTTTTTTGTTTTTTTCATTTATCTCAATACTATTACTTTTTTGGTCCTGAAGGAGATATTTTAAGTATTTTATATTTTTTAAAATGAAAAAATAATTTAAAGATTTAATATACGATTTTTCATAATACTAATTATATTCATTATATTATGCACAATTTTAATAGAAAATAAAACAGTAATAATATAGTGAATATATAATGAATCCTAATGCATAATAATAACCTGTAAATGACAAAATAAAACCGCATCATGAACAGTAGTCGTATCATCATGACATCTCATTGGCTGCCGTGATCATGTGACACAGGATAAACTGTGGCTTCTCATGCAGTTTTATTGTTTTAAACTCTCAGAACTGAAAACAAATGACATCTTTTATCAAAAGGGTGATATCTGGATACTTTGACCGAAAAATTCTCTAATTCATCCTGCGGACCAGAGCGGAGCCTCTGGTGGGCTGGGTTTGGCCCCCGGGCTGTATGTCTGACCCCTCTGGTTTAGATTTGTGGAAGTTTATTTCTTTTTAAACAAGATGTGTTTCTGTGCATATAGAGCTTATTAAAGCAGCTCCAACACGTAAACTAGTCAAACCTGGACTTCTTCACCCCGCAGCGACCGGAGAGCCGGTTTACCTGTAAAGCTTCTGCAAAGCTGACACTGAACTCATCGCAGAATCTGTTCTTGTCCCAGTTCCCGGCCGGCCGGCCGGATCCGAAGCTCCAGGATTGGGAAGCAGAGAAACCAGGCAGCTGCCGGCGGCGCGGCGATCCTGCCGGACAGGATGTGTGAAAGTCCGGAGAAGAGCGCCTCGGTGTCGGCTCAGGAGCTGAAGGAGCAGGGCAACCAGCTGTTCCTGAGCCGCAAGTACCCGGAGGCTGCAGCCTGCTACGGCAAAGCCATAGTAAGCGCGACTGGACATCCACATCCTCACATGTATCCAGACCATGTCACACGAGATTTACAGGTACCACTCAGAAAATAAAATAAGCTGGAAAAGTTGTTTTATTCAGGCAATTCAACGTAAAAGGAGAAACCAACACATTTTATCTATTAAGTACAGATGCAAGGTTTTACTTTCAGAGGCCTGACATTTTTGTATTTTTAATCCATTTTTATTGATTTCAAGCAATATTCAGATTTTCTGAGTGAGGTTTTCTGAAGTGCAAATCCTGATCAGCAAAATAAAAGCTAAACTATATCAATGTGCAAACTGTTCCTATATATGTGTGGATTTAATCTTTAAAATTAAGTTACAGGTACTACTGGGAAAATTAGAAAATCCTAGAAAAGTGTTGTTTTTCTCACTTGGCTTCAAAGATTAAATATAAATAAACAAAAATGTCCTCTGAAAGTAAAATCTTACATCTGTACTTGGTACATAAATGTGTTGGTTTCCCGTTTTATGTTGATTTGCCTGAATAAAACAACTATTCTAGAATATTCTAATTTCCCCAGTATTACCTGTAGAATGAGGGAATATCGTTTGTATCGAGTTGGCTTGTTTGAGTTAAAAATACCTTTTATTTAAAAAAAAATTTATTTAGCATTTTGCACAACTATATATTTGCTATGATCATTAAAAAGTATTTTCTATTATTTTAATACACATCTGTTTTAATTTCAGGCAAATCTTTTCATACACATGTGCTTCTGATCCTTAATAAGGAGGCCGGTAAATTCGAACCGTCTCTTTGTTTACTTTACCAGATATATATTGTGATTAAAGGAAAAAATGATCAGGATATGAAAACTGGCTCCCATCGCCCCGCCGTGGGATGGGGGGGTGAATCCGAGCAGAGCTGGATCTGTACAGGGTGAATGTGTCTCTCCTCTCAGAGCCTCGGCCCCTCCGTCCCGGCCTTCTACACCAACCGAGCGCTGTGTTACGTGAAGCTGCAGCAGTTCGATAAAGCGCTGGCGGACTGCAGACACGCCCTGCAGCTGGACGGACAGCTGGTCAAAGCTCACTTCCTCATGGGCCAGAGCCACCTGGAGATGGAGAACTACGACGAGGCCATCGGCAACCTGCAGAGAGGTAGGACAGCTCCCGCTGCGCTGGGTTAACCCTTAAAACTCCACCAGAGTTCGACCCACGCTGCCATCAGGACCCTTATGTGCAGCTCTGTGGAGGACAGCGCCCCCTCAGGTGGTCCAGGGACGTTTTCCAGACCTTTCTATCCCGTCCAGGTAGCCTGACCCTCCTCCAGGTTTTTGACACAAAGCAACAGCTGTCATTAACCCTTTTGTCTTCCTGCTTTATCACTTGGTCGAGCAAATCTTTCAGTGATTATCATGAAAATTTATAAAGAATTAATTAAACAAACCCGCCTGAATCGTCTCTACCAATTGGTTTGGGTATAATAAATACCCAAATTTATAATAAAGTGTTTGTTTTCCAACCGCTGTTTCAAATTTTGACCATTTCACTGTCATTACTTTATCATTAACTTTAATTTGAACTTTTTGTTAAAAAGCATTCTTTGTATTTTTCTTGTTCAAAAGAAAAGGGAAAATGCAAAGAAAAACTTCTCTCTTGCTTTTTTTCTTAGTATGAAAGTTAAATATTGGGCTTTTCTCCCCCGTTAGCCGTGGCTCTGTAGCTACCAGAGCGGCTCGTTTCGCCTCATGCATCCGCTTTAGCGTCACAGATGTTGCTTCACCTCCGAGTTTCTATGATTGGTTCTCTCTGGTTAAGCTCGCCATCGAAATGGAGACACAGCAGTTCAGCTCCAGGCCGTTTGTAAAGTATTCTGTCAAAGCGTGTTCGGCCTCTTCATCAGTTTACCATCCAGCCACAACATGTTTATTCAGAGCCTCTATCTGTAAAATCCAGCATGATGATGAGAAAATCCTGAATAAGTGCTGTATTTCTGTAACTAAACAGATGAAATGCATGTATATGTTCATTTCCCCTGTGAAGTTAAGTTACAGAAATGCATGAACTTATTCAGGATATTCTTATTTCCCAATAGTTCCTGTAACTTAACTTCAAAGACGAAATTTGCACATTTAAACAAATAGTTTGCAAATCAGTATATTTCCACTTTTATTTGTTTAGATATTTGCTGATCAGGATTTGCTGCTTCATAAAACCTCACATTAAAAAAACTCAGAAAATTTGCATATTTCTTGAAATCAGTAAAAAAGGGATTTTAAATTAAAAAATGTCCAGACTCTGAAAGTAAATTTTTGCATCAGTACTTTGTACATAAAATGTTTTGGTTTCACCTTTTTTATGTTGAATTGTCTGAATAAACAACTTTTCCAGCATATTCTTTTTAACAGTATATTTATTGTTTTTTGCAAGATAGAATCAAACATATACAGATACACCAAACTGGTGAACAGCTCCTCCCCCCACCCTCAACGTCCCACATTCAGGGTTAAGGACTAACAAGGAAATGAAAAAAAAAATAAAATAAATATATATATATATATATTTATATATATTTGAATTATATTGTTTACAATAAAGTTCAACAATAAAAATAACTAAATAAATAAAAAAATAAAAACAATTTAGAAAAGTTTACACAGACTTTTCCAGCATATTCTGATTTTCCGGGTAGCACCTGTATCTGTTTATACGACTGATCCTACATGTTCAGTCTGGAAGAGTTCGGATGCAAAGACGACTTCCAATCGTGTAGTCGGCCTATGATCCAGCAGAGGGCGCTGTAACAGCAGCTGACTGGAACAGGTTCAGCTCCGTGCAGATCGTCTGTCTGCTGGAGATCGGGAGGAGGATTCATGAAAACAATGGTGTAACAAAAATAAACTCCTGATGCATCGGTTATTTTATTTTATGTTAACGACCAAATATTAAACTGCATATATCTATATGGAGGGATTTTATTATTTACGTGCTTTCCAGCTTATTTCTTGGCGAAGGAGCAGCGGCTGAACTTCGGGGACGACATTCCCAGCGCCCTGCGGGTGGCCAAGAAGAAACGCTGGAACAGCCTGGAGGAGAGGAGGATCCACCAGGACAGCGAGCTGCACGCCTACCTCAGCAAGCTCATCCTCGCCCAGAAGAAGAGGTCAGTGATGAGGAAGAGGCTGGAAGGTTGAGTTAGTACTTTATTAACCCTGTGAGGGAAATGTCTTATTCCAGCAGCGTATCTGTACAAAACAAACATGAGTTAAAGAGGTGATGAGTGTTCATCAGCAGCATGCAGGCGTTAGAACGTTGACTGAAATCTAAATTAAAATGACCATAAATAAAATACGTTGGTGCAAAATTTAAAAACGAGAAGTTTTTAACTCTAAACAAGCCATCTCCATATAAAGCGAGGTGCAGAAGGAAAATGAACTTCAAGCAAATTAAATGAAGCAGGAATAAAAGCTTTGGTGAAGCTGCAGGGAATATGATCTTCTCAGAGAAAGCCAGCGTTTGAAACGACGGGGAAAACCTGGTGTTCTGTCGAAACGTGCTACAGCAGGCTGAACTGATACACCACGCTGTCAGAGACTAAACATTTTGTGCGATCAGCAGTAGATGTTTGAGTAGTTTTAAAGATCTTTAATCCACATATAGGTCGATTTGCATTTTCAGACAAAAGGAAGTGGCTCCAGTAGGCCAAGTTAGTAGGCTACACGGTTTAATCATAACGAGTCACATTATAGTCAAACTTCAAATAATTTATGTGGGTAGGAGCTCCGACAGTGTAAATGCCCCATCAAACAGCTACCATATTTATGCACAATCATTCCATTTGAATAGGGAAAAAATACTGACAATTATAACATTTAAAAAGAGATTTACATATACAAAATTTACAAATATACATTTTTTTTTCACTTGAAATGTGCCTGGCGGTTTCAAACATCAGAATGCACCTGGAAAAAAAAATACATATACATAAAGAATAATAAAAATTTACAATTAAAAAGCAGCAAAAATTTATTAATAATAACAAAACAAATCGACTTCAGTAAAATGTAATGATGTTTGCGTTGCTGTAGGTTACACTAAGAACGAACATGAATCTGAACACTCAAGACTTTAGCAGGGATCTTTATGATTTAACAAAGCAAACCGATAACTATGGACTTATGGAAGCAGCATGGCCTTGTTTTTGTTGCTGCTATCTGAAGAACAAGAAGAAAACGACAACAATAATGTAGAAAGAAAATAATTCGGCCCTGATCAGCTGTAGCAGCAAGAGGAGTTTTTTCAGTGTAGCATCACTGAATCACAGCAAATAAATGTTATCAACATTATCCTGCAGTAACTCGGCTAATTACAGCCAAACCATCGGGGCAGGAGGTCCAAAGTCGGCCCTGGAGGGCTGCTGTCCTGCAGGTTTTCCATGTATCCCTGCTCCAACACACCTGACTCACACTAGATGGATCCAGCAGCAAATGAAGTTCTGCTCAATGATGAAATAATGCAGGACCGGAGCTGGACACCCCTGCATCAGGTCCAACCAGTTCCGTCCCAAACGTTTGATTTGCCGACCTTTTCCAGAAATTCATCCGAACCGCTGTATGGATTATTTTACTCCTTTTTTTTGTTTGTTTTGTTTTTTTCTTTTTTTCTAATTCATCCAAGTTTATTATTTGCTGTCTGGGTGTGAGGTGGATGTAAACCCATCTGGAAAAAAGTGTATCTAGAAGGAATCTGGAGAAGATGATAAACCTGCCTTTAACCGGGCAGCTTCAGCAGCAGATTGGGCCAGGAAGCTGAGTCCAGCAGGGACTCAGAGTTTCTGACTCTGTACGGTCCTGATGAGACGCACGGTGAAGGTTTCATGTCGCGACTGCATCAGCCGCTTCGTGACACTGCGACTGTTTGCTTCCTCAGAGAGCTGGAGGGCTGCAGACAGAACCAGGACAAGTCCGACGACTGCAGGGTCCAGCAGCGTCTCAACGACATCCACTCCAAACACGTAGGTGTCCATGCTGCTGCTGCTGCACCGGAACATGTTCGCTTCCTGTTGCTCCGTCTCTAACGGAGCACGACACTTACAGAAGCTCTGAGGTTAAAGTTCTGGTTTATGTGTTCCTTGTTTCCTCTCCTGCAGGACAAGTACCTTTCCAGCCTGGAGGATCTTTTCTGTCAGGTGGACGAGAAGAGGAAGGTGCGTTGGTGTGACACTGGGAGGGTGGTAACTGGTCGGGCGGTAAGTTGGTGGGCGGTAACTGGTTTCCAGAGCTCAGGCTGTGTCTGTTGTGTGTCGGACAGAAGCGTGAAATCCCCGACTACCTGTGTGGGAAGATCAGCTTCGAGTTGATGAGGGAGCCCTGCATCACGCCCAGCGGCGTCACCTACGACCGCAAGGACATCGAGGAGCATCTGCAGGTAAAACGGGGCCGATGCTCGCATGCAGCACGTGAAATCAGCTTTTATCTCGAAAAAACTGTTTTTTTAAAAAAAAACAGTTTTCATCTGGTTTTTAAGTTACAGCCTAAATTCCACGAAATGTTGTAAAATTTAAATAAATCTCATTGAATCATATTTTATTCCCATATGAACGTAAACGTCGCATTTTATTCCCAGTAGAACGTAAACGTTGTGTTTTATTCCCAGTAGAACCTAAAA
>JBAMHT010000021.1:22682571-22696768 GCA_037177075.1 Craterocephalus fluviatilis
TATACAGTAGGTGCAATCATGGCTCATTGCAGTTTGCCTTTTTTAAAAACCCAAGTTTCTATTCTTAGAGCAGCCAGAAGCTTTAAAAAAATTCTTAAAAATCATCTTACGGCCACGAGCGGTCAGATCTGTTCACGAAAACAAAGCCCAGCCACACTTTATCCGTCAACGCTGAGCGGAGACAGTTGACCCTCTCCGGCAGCCGGGTGCTGAATGTCTAATGGTGTCTGACAGTGTCCAAATGGACTCCCATACAGTTCAGAGAAGGTCATTTACATCATTTACAGCTTCTGATGAGATGAATAATAAATGAATTACTGCCGTGATGATGGGAGCAGGAAGGAAAAAAGAGTTGATTGAGACAGGAAGCTCTGCCGTTGAAGTGTATTAAGGTGAAGCAAACAGGTGCCGTGTTTACCACACATGCTCAGTAAGGGGCCTCTTTCCTGCTGTAACATTTTTCTGACATCCTCAGTAGTGAAGGTAATTTCATTACCAGGCGTCCAAACCTTTACATGCTTGACTAGTAGACGAGAGAAAGGAAATCAATAGACACCATTACCGTGGTTCTCAGTTAGGGTGTAATAGATATGCTGTGCATGTGTTGCAGTGCGCTGCAGTGTAAAGCAAACCTCATTTACTGGTGACTAATGAAGATTTAAGAACCTACTGTTTGTCTTTTTTTTTTGAGCAGCTGTCAGGGGTTGATTACATCTTCACATCGTGGTGAGAGCCCTCGCTGCGATATGACAGCATCGTCTTACGTTTCACGCCTGTCTCCTCCACCTCGGCTGAGGGATGGGGGGCCAGAGCGTGAACCTGTGACCCTGCAGGATGACAGGAGGGAGGAGGGTGAGGTGAGAGAGAGGAAGTGCAGGAGTCAAAACGGGTCATTGGAGGGAATCGTGTCTAATCAGGCCGCCAGACTCCTCCATCTGCTATCAGACCTGGCTCAGACTGCCTCTTAATTAAAATGAATTGCTAAAAATGAACCGCAGGCCTGTTTAACTGTGTTGCTGCCATTTTACGGGATCTGAAAGGTGCAACAATCAAGACTAACTGCTCTTCATCATCATCATCTATTGCCATGCTGTTACCACCACAAAGTACCATTATTGTGCTTTTTATTCCTTAGCAGGCCCATTTTTTTCTTGCATTCATATCTTCTTCTTTGGTCTTTTTGCTGGTTGCAGCTTTACTGTGCAATGCTGCCTGGAAAAAAATGCTTGTAAATCATGCAGAAGGTGGATAGAGTATCCCATCTGTATGGGTATGAATCGTAGCGTATAAATGAGCCTTCAGCCCGTATGAGCACAAGTAAATGGATGACTACGGGCTAATTTATGCTCCACAATAAACACACATATGGATGGAGATTTCTGTCCATGCTATGTGGTCATTTTGTGTGTATTTCAGTGTGTTCTCACAAAGTTTCACAGTGTGTACCCCGCTGTTTCACTTTATGCACTGAGTCAAATACCAACAACTGGATGTCAGCATGTTGGTCGAACATCGTGGCTGATTCATCAAAGAAAGTCAACAGGAAAAAAGAGAGAACACGGCAGAGCGAGAGAGAAGATGAGTCAGCATCGGACAGATTTTTTCTGGCTGGTGGAAGCTTAGAGAGGAGACAGGATGTAAGATGGATGCTGCATTAGTAGGGGAGGGGAAAAAATCGATTCACATCAGAATCAAAGTTCTTATTTATAAAAATTATGAACTGATCCAAAATGTCTCCAAGAATTGTTATTTTAAACTACAGGTATTAATCAGAAAATTAGAATATGCTGAAGAAGTTGTTTTATTCAATTCAACATAAAAGATAAAACAATACATTTTATTCACTAAGTACAGTTGCAAGACTTTACTTTCAAATGCCTCACATTTTTGTATTTAAAATCTGTTTTCTTATTGATTTCAAGCAATATTCTATTTTTTTTGTTGTTTTTTAACTTGAGCTTTTCTGAAGCATCAAATCCTAATCAGCAAAATCTAAACAAATAAAAGCTGAAAAATATTGTTTTGCAAACAATTTGTCTATATGTGTGCATTTAATCTTTGAAGTTAAGTTACAGAAATGCAGCACTTTTTCAAGATATTCTAATTTCCTGAGTAGTACCTAATTGTTGGACAGACTATTTTATAAGCTATTATTAAAGTGACAAAGAAATGTTAACATAAAAGTAATCAAAATATCCTGGAATTGGTAGCTTTTGTTACTAAAAGAGCATGTTTAAGATCAGTTTAAATTGAGAATCAGTAATTGTCACCCCAAGAACTGGAATCGAATTGAACTGTGAGTTGATGTCAGATTCACATCCGAACAAATTAGCCCCCATAGCACTCAGCAGAGCTTCTTTAATCCAGTGGACCTTGTTCTTTAAAAGCTTTATAAGTGATGAGAATAACTTTAACCAGCAGCCAACAGACAGGGGCCATTGGTGGAGCTAAAGCTGGAGCATTAGCAATAAATCTCATGCAGCATTTTGGATCAGATGGACATGTCTGCGAGCATTTTTTGGACAGAACATTAATAAGAAGTTACAACAGGTCAATCTTCAATGAACAAATGCACACAGTAGTTTTTCTGCATCACTCTGAGATAAAATGTCCCTCATTTCGGCAACACTGTCCTAGCAACCTGTTTTATATGTGAGTGAAAGAACAGATCTTGGTCCAAATCTCCAAACTGAGCAAAAACATCTTCAGCATTTATTGAAAAGACAAAAATAAGCCCTGTCCAGCATGACAAGTCCTACTACAGCGAGCCAATATGTCCAGCTGGGCCAGTAAGATTTGTAGCTTGTTTCCATCTTTCATTGAAAAGTCAGATTTAACAACTCAGTAAGAAAAGACGAGGTGATGTCCATCTTTACTACAGTACAACTAAACTGCAGCCAAAAGCAGTGAGTGCAGGTTAGCTATTACAGTACTTCAGCTAATTATTACAAACAGCAAAATGCTGCTGTTAAACAAGTTCATGTGAACGAATTCGAGCCACAAACATTGAACAAACTGTATTTTATTAACTGTAGGCAAACCGGTCATTATGTTATCACTTAACTAGAAATAAATTTATCATATTTATCATTCATTTAAACTGGCAATAACAATTACATCTGTGGCCAACATCATTAGCAGCCGGATGTCATTTACATAAAAAAGAAAAGCAGCCAAAGTTTTCAGTGTGAATCAGCAGAGATGACGTCAAGTAAATCAGGTAGACAGGAGAATGCTGCAGATGCACATGGTGGATGATGATACCGGCTACTTTTAGCTCTAATGGCTTAGTTACAGCTGGGAGACACTGGAGAGTGTTTTGTGGGCTACAAGTGGACCAGACGCTCATTCCCAGCCTGGCGTGGATCATGACAGATCTCTTCAGTCACATGAGGTCCAGATGTCAGTTGTTGAGCTGGACGTTGATCGTAGTACGCATTTTATGGGCCTGTAGTGATACAGGAAAACGTCTACTGGTATCTCTTTTTAGGCCACATGTGCTGGTCATGTGACTAAGTTTGGGCAGCTGCGCTCACATTTAAAAAACGCTGTGAGTCAAGGACGACCAAACATTTTCTGCCTTTTCTATTTATTTATTTAAATAAATGTATATAATTTTCCAGAGCTGCTGTGTAGTTGTAATAGGTAACAGGTATTACCTCCCACTGAAGACGCTGCTGTGCACTTGTGCACATCTTCTGCCACCTGGTGCCTGTTTTTTCAGACATAAAATGAAAAGATGAGTTCCTGTGTTCACTGACATTTTTGAGAAATGATCTGATCGATGAGGGCAAATTGGATGTTTCAGGAAGGGGGCTTCAAGGGGACAAGACCTTTAACAGAACCCTGAAAATGAAGGTTGATGAGAAAAAATGTGTTGTATTAATATTGTTTTAATATTCTTGTTGACCAGCTTCTGTGTTTAAAGCATCAGAATTACTCCTCTGTTTATGAATTTGTATCCAGGAGTCCAGACAGTTCAAAGCTGCTAGGGGAACCTGACTAAATACGGTGTAAACTCAGAATTATATCTACAGCTGCCTGTCCCTGTGCTGGGCTCCTGGACGTGGGGCTGCTGACAGTTTCGCCCTGCAGTCGAAATCAATACAAGTTCTTTAAGTATCATGCGTGCGTGCACAGCCCTGCAGTTAAAGGATAACCTTGAGACAGATCCCACTATGGGGCAGGAAAATAAATGGAAAGTGTGAAGAAAACAGCCTGTGTGTGAGTTTTGAAAAGACACAAAGGATGCAGAGCAAAGAAATAGTTTTCCCTCCTGGCTGCAGCTCAACAGGCTGCAGAAAGTCTGTAGTGGAAGAGCGGGTCGATGGTGACTGTGGAGAATCCTGCAGATACTAATAAAGTAGAAAGAATCTGATCGTAGAAGTACTGCAAAACTAAGAGTTTAGCGCGGTGCCCTATCCTCTGAGGCTACACTAATCATATGATGCAAATTCAAACTAAGCACAATGTTTAGTTCAGTCATGGAGTTTATCGGCCCTTGAACCTAAAAGTAAACTAATTACATACTAAATGTGTAATCAAGTTTCTACAAAGCAGGCTTTTAGCATCTTACACAGCAGAATTACAAGCTGCATCACCTCCTTCACCTGCTTCACTCTGCAGCTGCATCAACACCTGCTTCTGTATTAAGCTGGAACATCTGGAAAGCTGCCAGTTTGATTTCTTCTCATTCTAACTTCAAATCAAAATGTTTGTTTTACATTAGAGATTTATGAGAAAACAATGAAAAACTAGCCGATTACTTATGTTTTGAATAAGTATTTTGAAAAGAATATTAAAACAAAGAGACACCATTAAAAGGCTTCTTTAAAAGTCAAAGTGTAAGTTTGTCCAAGAAATGCATTGCACCCATCCTGCTTCACCTTCACTTGCTCCATAAAGCAGCAGATCCACTTCAGGATGCTCCTCATTATTTACAAAGCTCACATTCATTGCAAAGTGTATTCTTTTACTGGAAGTGCAGATAAGTATAATGTATTATTATTATTATTAAAAAGGGGAAATATAATATATAAATGAAATTTTTATTCAGAAGCCTTCTTCTATACTTCCTCTATAACTCCCTCTGAATGAAATGAAATGAATGAATGAAAAATACTTTATTAATACTGTAGGGAAATTCAATATTGTAGTAGTTTTTATTTATAAACAATCATATTAATTAATGTAGGGCTTTGTTCTTCAGCTTGATAGCTGCTGGAAGGAAGGATCTTCTGTATCTCTCCGTCTTGCATTGGACTTGAACAAGCCTCCCACTGAACACACTCTGAGGATGTGAAGAATCCTCCATCATCTTCATCAGCTTGTGCAGAATTCTCTTTTGGACGATCAGCTCCAGCGGCTCCAGAGTTACTCCAAGCACAGAAGCAGCTTTCTTGATTCTTCTAAAGTCTTTGGTTGTGATGCTGCTGCCCCAGATCACTGCAAAGCTGATTGCACTTTCAGCAACAGACTTAAAGAACGTTTGCAACATTTTGGTGCAGATGTTCAAAGATCTCAGCTTCCTTAAGAAGTAGAGTCTGCTCTGACCTTTCTTGTAGACGGACTCAGTGTTGCCTTTCCACTCAAGTCTGTTGTCCAGCGGAACTCCATGTACTTGTATTCCTCCACCACCTCCTCTAAATAAAAACACCTCAAAACCACCTTAAAATAAACCTAAAAACACACTGGCAGAGGCAATTTATAAACAGGGACAAGCATTTATGTTAAAGCAATGCTTTTAATGTGTTAAAATAAAACTGAACCGAACAGAAGTTACCGCAGACACAACGGTCAGAGATGATGAAACGTTCCCGTTTATTGAATTTGAAGTTACATTTTATGGCCAGCAGACGGCGCTGTGGTGGTGTTTTGGGGAAAACAACAGTAGCTGGTCCATCTTTCTGCTCTTTACGACACCCAAGAAGACAAGTAAAACGGAAAAAGGAAGAATGTAACAAAAAAATGCTTATTTTTTAAATTTCTTTTTACACAGGAATTTAAAAATCACAAAACAAATCTCATGTCGGGGCCAATTTTAGTATCTTGTCATTGATTATTTTATGTCTTGCGGTAAGTGATGAAGTTTGCTTCATCTCCATCCATTCATCGTGTCTGAGTTTTGTCTCTTTTTGGCAATTTTTGCATTTGTCTGCATCAGTGATCCAGTTTTATTCCCTCTCTCTTTTTACTGCCTTTTATTTGTTTTTGCCACAGCAGGCACCTTTTTTTACCACTTAAACAACCAGCTTTTAGCGTCCTTAGGACTCGAAAAAACAAACGAGGGAACAACTTTAGTTCATCACCAGAAAGAAAAGTTGAAATTTCAACTTTATTCTAGAAATGTCGACTTTATTTTCAACATTTCGACTTAATAGACAACACCTCAGCTTCATTGTCAATTCATCTTTATTCTCAACATTTCACCTTTATTCTTCACATTTCAAATTTATTATCAACTTTTGACTTTTCACTTGAAATATCCACTTTATTCCCTAAATTTCGACTTAGTCAGAATTCCGACTTCTTTCTAGAAATAGTGACTTTATACTTGACATTTTGACTTAATTCTCAGTTCGTATTCACTATCAAAATTATACTTTATCCTTAAAATATTTCCTTTATTCTCAACATTTAAACTTGATTGTGGGATTTTTGTCTCTTACTCAGCTAGACTTTGTCAAAATTCCAATTTCATTCAAGAAATGTCGACTTTGTTCTCAACATTTTGACTTTGACATTTTTACTTATTCTAAACATTTCGATTTCATTCTCAACACTTCAGACCTTATTCTCAACATGTCACACTTTATTACTAACGTTTCAGTATATTCTCAACATTTCATACTTTATATACATTTCATACTTAATCTCATACATTTCAGACTTTATTCTCAACGTTTCATACTTTAATAACATTTCTGAATTTATTCTCAACATTTCATATTTAATTAACATTTAGCACTTTAATATGAACATTTCATACTTTATTCTCAACATTTCATACTTTTTTTATTCTCAACATTTCATACTTTAATAACATTTCTGAATTTATTCTCAACATTTCATATTTAATTAACATTTCGCACTTTAATATCAACATTTCATACTTTATTCTCAACGCTTCATACTTTTTTTATTCTCAACATTTCATACTTTAATAACATTTCAGAATTTATTCTCAAAATTTCAGAATTTATTCTCAACATTTCATACTTTATTATCAGCGTTTCAGACTTTTCATCATTTTGTCACCATTCTCTGGTGAGGTTGTCTCTTCCCTCACACTTTGCGGTAATTCTGTCTCTAATGCTTATTTTTCTTTGACCGTGACGCTTATTTGCTTGATGTTCCTGCTAAGTTATTTGCATCAGTTTGAAGCTGTTGCTGATTTTCATCTCTTTATTGTCTCCCCTGCGGTTGTTTTGTCTGTTTCTGGCCATTTTTGGCATTTGCTGAATGCACCTTTGTGTGATTTTTGCATCTTTGTGGTCATTTGCATTTACTTTAGTCTCTTTTCTCCTCACGGTGCTCCTTTTGCATCTGTTTGGTGTCCCTGTGGGAAACACCAGAGATTCTCGGATGGAACCCGGCACCCCTGCGTCCTTTGGGCCCCCGGTCCTGGGCCTGGTATCCGGTAATCTGTGCTGGTTTGGAGCTGGTTAACGTTGTTTACAGCTCAGGAAAAAGCACCACCCCTCCCCCACCCCGGTCCTCCAGCTCCTCCTCCCTGCAGCTAGCCAGCTAGCTGTAGCTGTCGCTGCGAAAGCGAACGAAAACCCAGCAGTGCTGCAGGAACCGGACACATAAACAGCCTGCTTGGACCAGCAGTCACCAAGAAAAGCGCTTATATGAGATGAAAACACTCCGGGTAGCAGCGCGCCATGGCCGGCTCGCGAGCAGCGCAGAGCTAGCTAGCCGCAGCTAGCTGCCTGGCTACATCGCGGAGCTAGCTCCGGGGCGACGAGCATCCAACTCGGCTGTTTCGGCTTCACAAGACTTGTTTTGTGTCATGTCATCGGCCGTTTAAACAAGAAAGGTTTGTGTTTAGTTTCCATGAAAGCATCCGCGGGTTTGTCCGTTTCTGGAATTATTTAGGTCATCGCAGTCGGCATGTGATGGAAATGTGGGTCACAGAAATGGTCGGGTTAACTAGTTAGCAGCTCGTTAGCACCTAAGCTGCCGTTTAACGAGTCTCTGCCGGGGAAACTGACCTGCGTGGGGTTTGATTAAAGGAAATCACGCGCATATTAAGCAGTTATGTATCAACATGTTAATAAATATTAATTTAAAGCATGTTTTTTTACACTGGTTATCTGGGAGCCGGAGGTGAAGCTGTTGGGGTAACTCCGCCAACAACCAGCTCCATCCGAACAAAGATGACTAAACTCGCCGGTTTTAATGTTTGAGTTAATATTTTAGACTAAAGCTGCTAATCCAGAGCCAGTCTGGCGGAAAACGCGTTTATTTTTGCTGTAAACAACGTGCTTTAGCGTTTGTTTGCACAGGCTGACCGTGAACAATCGAGCCTCGCTCCGGTGTTGAGACGGATTCCGTACCCCCGCAGATTGTGGTGATTTCTGGCTGATCCAGATGATGTCACGGAACTTTTTTATGTCTGTATTTGTCTCATAATATGTCTGTATCAGCATAAATAAGTTATGATCAAGTATTATGGAGGGGCGGGGGCTGTAAGGGGGGAATTGATGACAGCTTGAATGTGTTTCTCTTCATAGGTCATCGAATCTGATGGGTCGCAGTTTGTGGCGTTACACCTGCCGCGGTTGCATCTCTTCTTCTCTTGTTTACATGACATTTCTCCCTCTGTGCTCGCGCAGGAAGCCCACGGGTCATGCTGCGCGTGGAGCGGTGCTTCCTCCGCGCCTAGCCGGGGAGCAGCAGCTGCAGTTCGGGCGCCGCTCGCGTGAAAAGCGCCCGGTTCGCGGGCTCGGTGACCCGGGGGGGGGGACATGGCGTTCCACGGCGCGGGCCGGCAGGCCGTGTGCGGGGATCTGTTTCCGGGCTCCGAGCTGGGGCACAAGTATTTCTGCGTCAGCTCCTCCTGCGGGGCTCCCTCCACGGGCCTCAGCGCCACACCGTGCCTGACCGGCCCCACCGCGCCGGCGGGGACGCCTCGGCACCCCACGGCCCTGGGAGGAAGCGCCGGCGGCGGGGCGGCGGTGCCTCAGCCCTACAGCAACCCGGCCAGCGAGGTGCCCAGCCCGGCCGAGATGGAGCCCGACCGGCCCATCGGCTACGGAGCTTTCGGTGTTGTTTGGTAAGAGAAGAACCGTGAGAACCGAAAACTACATGCTTACGGCTTAATTAGTTATGTATTAATTATTTATTTAGGAGTTATTAGCATTTTATTTTGTTTTTATTGGAATACTAGTACATTTGAACTTTTATTATTTAATTTTAACCTGTTTTAAAAGTAAATTTTTGCCTGAAAACACTAGTAAATTTTACTAGTGTATAAATACTAGTGGAAATAAAGTGGATTGGATTTTTACTAAATTAGAGTAACTAAATTTGAACTAATCTTTAAATATTAGTAAATTTTTGCATGTTAAAGGTACATTTTAGTCTATAAATACAAGTACATTTTACTGAACAGAAAATACTTGAACTAACTGGAACTTTGGGGTAATTTCAACAAACTGAATCATATCAAAACAAAACATGAATATCAAGAGTTTGTTTTGTCATGTAGACAAAAATGTTTTTAACTGGTTTTTAAAATTAGAACTTTAAAATGTTAATTCCTGCAGGGAACAATGACTACTTTAACTTAACAACAAATTTGCTATCGGCCAATATCTACTATATAAGCCGCTATATTAGATATCGGCTTTTTTTTCACAAATTGAGAGGCGGTATCGACCTCTCAAACTGTGTATGGGACTCTCTAATGGCATCGTTTACATGAGTTTTAATTCCTCTTTAATTCAGAATTAAAGTTATTTCCTCTTTAAACAGGTGAAAATGAGCATTTAAACACGTAAGTCCTGATTAAACATTAATTCTGAATGAAAGTTAATCCTGAATAAAGAGGCTGGTTTATTCCAGGTTTAATCCTGAATCAGAAAATTCCTCTCTCATCCTCTATCATGGAAACCTTCATTAAGAATTAGTATTTCCATGTAAACCTGAAGCAGAATATTTAAATTCAGTTATTTAATTCAGAATTATAAATTGAGAATTAAAAAGCATCATGCAACGGCGGCCGTTCTGTGAAAAATACATCGGAGAACTCATCCCGCCGTCTTCTCTGGTTGGTTTTCAGGTCGGTGACCGATCCGCGGGACGGCCGGAAAGTGGCTCTGAAGAAGATGCCCAACGTCTTCCAGAACCTGGTTTCCTGTAAGCGGGTCTTCAGAGAGCTGAGGATGCTGTGCTTCTTCAAACACGACAACGTAATGAGCGGGGGGTGTCTGTGTGATGGGGGGTGGTCTATAACGCAGGACTGAGCGTCTTTCTGGTCACCTGGCAGGTGCTGTCGGCTCTGGACATCCTGCAGCCTCCGCAGATCGACTGCTTTGAGGAGATGTATCCTTTTCCGCGTGCGTGGCCCACTTTCTCCCGCTTAACTGGCCTCCTTTTAATCCTCTTAATTTAGCCGGAGGTCTGGCTGTGGATGCCGTGCGGCGCCGCAGACCTGCTGAATGTTTAATGTGGGCAGCTTCCCTGTAAGCGAGCTAAAATAAAAAGCTGGTGATGCATCATGTAGGCGGAGGCTGATCCTTGTGAGTGCCTCTTCCTTGACAGCCGACCGCCTCGCAGCTACGTGATCACAGAGCTGATGCAGAGCGACCTCCACAAAGTCATCGTGTCTCCTCAGCCTCTCACCACCGACCACATCAAGGTCTTCCTCTACCAGATCCTCCGAGGTGAGACGCCTCTCCGCCCCCGGCAGCACCGGCCACCCAGTCACGCCTTTCTGTTTTTATAACCAAGTGGGAAAAATTAAAAAGGAAATTAGCTGGAAAGCAGAATTCAGTCGGATTAAGTGAAACAATTCCATCAGTAATCTATGAATAACAGCGCCCCCTTCAGGTGGACATTTCTACCCCTTCCATTACATCCAGGAACAACTTGTAGAGTTTATTTAAAGTCTCTATGGTGGGGCTACAATGATACGATTTCCTCCCGTTTGACTCATTGATCATTTCTTTGGGTGCAGATTTTAGCTTATGTGCGATTTCTTGTGATTCTTCAGTATTCCCAATTTATGTGAGATCAATTTTTTGTGCTAATTTAAAAAATAAAACCTTATCCAGTAGGGGTGGGAAGTTTAAAAAAAAAAAAAGATAAAATATCAGGATTTTTTATTTCACACTTATTTTTTAAAAATCTTTTACTTTTTATTTTTAGTGGATTTCTTATTTTACAATTTTAAAACGATAAATGCAAAAAATTTATCTTTTACTTGTCTTGTCGGCGTTATAGCAGGAGAATGTTGGTTGTTTTCTAATTGAAATCAAGAAAAAAAACTAGCAAAAAGATTTTTTGTAAATCAAGTCAAATTGGCTGTAACTCTCGGTAAAATGATTAGAATAATAGTTTTTTAAAAATAATTATTGACATTTTTATAATGTATTTTTTTAAAACAAAAAATATTTTTTTAAATTATCTTTAAACCAAAAAACAAAAACAAAACAATAGAATGAGTAGAACAAAAAATTGTCCCAGCCTTTATAAATAAACCCAGCATGATGATCCAGGAAAACACCATTATTTATCACATCTGCATCACGTGGTTGCTAGGAGACCTCTGTTTACACCTGCTGATCTGCTGTTAGTAAAAAAACTCCTTTATGCTGCTACATCTGTTCATACATTCATTTTACATCATTTTAGCCTCATCAGCTGACAGCTCAGGGAAACGTGTTGCCATGGTTATCGGGATTAAAAGGCTTCAGATTTTATGCCCATGTTTATTAATACCGAACAAATTTTCTCTTTATTTAGGGTTGAAGTACCTGCACTCGGCTGGGATCCTGCACAGAGACATCAAACCTGGCAACCTGCTGGTCAACAGCAACTGTCTGCTGAAGGTGACGCTTGTTTCTGTTTTCCTGCTTCACAGTCAGACCAGAGCGACCTAAACACGCTCCCACGGACATGACCCACTTTCACACTTTTCCCATAACACTGATTTCTGGAAAATTTGCATTAATTTGCATTTTCTTGTGCTGATTGGCTGCGAGTTTAGATGAAGTCATAGAAATGAGTTTTAAAGAGAAATCCGTCTAATCCAGCAGCGGGTTACATGGTTGTGTCCGTCTGGGACGCTTGCAGTAAATCCAGTGCAAATGTAGAGAATTCCACGGAAATGGGACATAAATTAAATTCCTAGACTACGGATCTGTTCCTGAACTGGTCCAAATGTCTAAACAATTTCTAAATTGTCCCTGAACTGTGCATCCAGAATGCAGATTCTGCACTTCCAGGACGGTGATCATATCGAGAAAAATCCTAAATTTAAACCACGAAGTTTGTAAACTCTTCGGCTCATCTGAAGTAGGGCCGTGCAATACGACGATTTTAGACCGTGAACAATTAGAAAGTGTAGACGATCTGCCAAAATACGATCTATGGATCGTTTAGAGCAACGACGCACCGACAAAACTGGAAGCAGAAGGCGTAGTAATACCACCGAAAATCATGGGGGCAGTGTTGAGCAGAAACAGCCAGGGCTGGTTTCACTCCTAATTTCCTGATTTGATTCTATTCATTAGCAAAAATTGATTAGATTTCGATTCAATATCGATTCATTTTCAGATATTTGTGTGACATCTATTTCTTGAATATTAGACATTCGCAGATGGTAATTTTGATGAAACGCTGAAGCAACCTTTTAACTGTGTGTATTTTATATGCATTTAATATTCATTAAATTAATTTATATTCATTAAAAAATGTCCAGCACTGGCATGTCACCGCCAAATACATAACTGTAACGTTTATTTGTGAAAATAACCAGTGTTACATGTTAAACAATACGGTGTTAACAGAAACACTACAGCTAAAAAGAATGACCAAATAAAAACTAAGTTTTCTTATAAAAAAAAAACGATTTTGGCATTTTATGAATCGATTATTGATTTTTTTTTTATTCTTAAGTCGATTAAAATCAATTAACCGCTTTTTTTTTTTTTAAACCCAGCCCTAGAAAGAACTTAGGGAAGAAGAGAAGAAGAACGGGAAGAAAAAAAAAACTGTAGAAGAAGAATAAAGACGAGTGAAAAAACTGTACAGATTACAAAAGCTTTAAAAATAAAGCTTTGCTGGTGTTCAGACTGTGTTGGTGGTTAAAAACGACTTTATAGCGACGCATTACTGCTCCCAGAGTTAGCAGTGAACTCAGCACCGCCCCCTGGTGGCGGCCGAACATGGAAACATAAAACACATGGAAGCAAACAGAATATCTATGAAGAGGACGTTTGTCTATTTATGTACGAAAGGAAGCCTTCTAGTACGTTTTTAGATCGTGATTAAAATCAAATCATGATTTTATAACATAAAAATCGTGATATTTCGCCACATCGCCCTAAGCTGAAGGTTTTAGTTCCGGTCCGAGTCCGTTCCCCGTCCTGTTTAAAGGATTAACGATAAAACGGCCCCCGTGCTCCGCCCGCCGCTCTAACTGCTCCCTGTCTCGCTCAGATCTGCGACTTCGGCCTGGCCCGGGTGGAGGAGCCCGACCCGTCTCGTCACATGACCCAGGAGGTGGTGACCCAGTACTACCGGGCCCCAGAGGTGCTGATGGGCTGCCGGCACTACGGCTCGGCCATCGACGTGTGGTCGGTGGGCTGCATCTTCGCCGAGCTGCTGGGCCGGCGGATCCTGTTCCAGGCCCAGAGCCCCATCCAGCAGGTGAGACCGACCCGACCGCCGCGTTGTCCGACCCGATTGGCCGGTCTGTCCTGACCCGGGTCCTCCTCTGTCCAGCTGGACCTGATCACAGACCTGCTGGGGACGCCGCCGCTGTCGGCGCTGGCCTCGGCCTGCGAAGGAGCCAGAGCCCACATCCTGAGGGGGCCGCACAAACCGGTACGTCTGCAGACCCGAGGATCGGTTCCGTTTCAGCTCGTTACGATAAATAAATACACAAAACCCGAGGATCGGTTCCGTTTCAGCTCGTTACGATAAATAAATACACAAAACCCGAGGATCGGTTCCGTTTCAGCTC
>JBAMHT010000021.1:22871523-22881740 GCA_037177075.1 Craterocephalus fluviatilis
TAGGTCCAGATGAGGTATTACATCACAGGTTAGGTCCAGATGAGGTATTACATTACAGGTTAGGACCAGATGAAGTATTACATCACAGGTTAGGTCCAGATGAGGTATTACATCACAGGTTAGGACCAGATGAGGTATTATATCACAGGTTATGAACAGATGGTGTGGATGCTGACCAGAAGATTGCAATAAATGTCTTTAAGAATGTAAATTTTAATTTCTTTATGACTCTTTATCATCCATCTCTTTTCCTTCTCCACCTTATTTTCTTTCCTCTTCTCATTGAGTAAGGACCTGCTCCTGTCAGTCACTACCTCAGCCTCCAGCTTCAGGTGCTTAAGGGACTGCCTCAGTATGCGGCAGCATAACTTTGTCCAGGCCAACAACCAGAACCAAAACGTCGCCACTCATGCTCAGATCAGCCACAGCTGCAGGCCAGTGGTGAACCAGGTGGAGTCTGGGGGGATCAGTTCAGGCAGTCAAAGCCTGGATCACAGCTTTAATCTCACCCGGACTCCCAAAACCTGCAACAATAAAGGAAAAGAAGGGCAAGGCCATAACCACGTCCAAAACCAAAGTCAGAGCCAAGGTAGCGCACATGCAGGTAAGTTAGGCTGTAGTTGATAAAACCATGAAAACTAATGGATGAAAGATTGAGAACTTCTTTATGCTAGAAACTCAGTTGGTTTCCTTTATATCTAAACTTTGGCTAAATGCTCTACGTCCTGCTGAAAGGCCTTATAGATGTACATGGAAGTGTTCCAATCTTAGTTTAAACGTTTCCCTGCAGGATTTTCAGTCTTGATGAAGGATTTTACCTCTGCTTCTGTTGCTCTCTTGGGGGTAACAGAGGGTTCCCTTATTGGACCACAACTCTTTTCTTTCTGCTTAAACCATAATATCTTATTTAATTTATATGCAGGCTACTATCAAGTAGAAAATTTGGGAGTGAAGCTGTTTAGAGCTGTAAATAACTTCATAAATATATAAATGAATGAATGAATTAGCTGTTGATTGCTGGTTTGGCCTAAATGCAGCATCCATAAAACTCATGGGTTGCGATGTTCAGAGGATCTCCAATTTGCCCTCAGATGTGAGAAAATCACAGTTTAAACCTACATACCTTCATATCTTTCGTGTCCTCAGGGGATTAACTTCTGTGGTCCCACTTACATTTCTGATTAAGGTCCAATCGTGATAAGAATCACTGGCTTAAATGGCTGAAGTGGATCATTATGTCTGTACTAAAGTAAAAGTCAAAGGAAAATGAAGTTTCTATTTATAGTTAGTTGTGTCTTCGGAGACACCATCTGATTCTGGTTGTTTTTCACTCAGCTGTTCAAGATATACTTCCACCCTAAGTTTAACTCAGGACTAAACAAAATGTGTACTCTTACAGCCAAATGGTGAAATGGTGAATGAAATTGTTAAAGGTAGGTAGTTTAATGAGGGATGATTCTAGGGAGGGAGGCTCTAGCACTTCACGGCAGCACCCGAGTCCAGCTGGACTCATCGGGTTGCCTAGCTCTTAGTCATGATGTGCCCTGTTGTTTGAATTCTTGCTGCTATTCTTACTTTCAGTTGTTAGTTGCTGCTAAATGACTGTAGAGTAAGTATTCTTTGTGACTGTTTTCCTGCTTCTCAGAGCGAGATCTGGACCATCTGGTGGAATTACCTGGACTCTCCTCTTCTACCTGCTCTGTTCCCACACACACACTAACAGACCTGGATCTCTGTGCACAGGTAAATCTTCCTGGAGGTGTTCACTCCTATAATACTATGCCACAGAGTGCAAACATACAGCCTTTCAATCAAACTCCCATCACATCTCCATTTCACTGCCTCACCCCGCTGTCAGATGTTCTGCTCATTTATCCAGATTTAGGAAGCAACAGTGTTCCCAGAGAAAGATGAGTGCTTATTCATGTGTTCTTTTGCTTGTTCGTTTCTACACGGCTTAGTTCAATTTAGGTTCACTGGGAACTCTATAATATAGTTAGCAAGCATGATGTAGGTACACCAGGGCAGAATAGCATGTATACCATGGATGGGTACAGCCTGGCCAGGTGACCTGGATGGATCAACAGTCCATCACAGGGCCTTTGAAGCCATGGTGACTCGCCGTTGTCTGTTCATTTATGTTCATCTACTTTACAACATCTTCTTAATCTGTCGTCTGTTTTCACTATGGAGATCCCCTTACTGCTTTGGAGTGTGCACTGCATGGTAAACAAATCTAAAGTTGCATAGGTCTGCTTTAATATGACAACGGTGTAATCTGAGCTTGATTGCCAACATTGGTATGATGACAGTGTCCTCTCTTCCCACAGAGACATTGTCATAAAGGCTCAGATTTCAGTTCAGGCTGTTTCTATAAAGTTTTTTAAATACAACAATATTACCTTATAACACCAGGGTTATTTTTTAGGTTTTGGACACAGGACATTTTTCAGTTTTCAGTTTTCATTTTTGGGTGTGGCTTTAATATTTTGTCAAACTTGTTTCACTAAAAAAGTTGGCAAACTGCTCAGGACTGAAAAGTGTTTAAAGTGTTTAAATCATAGCAAAGTGCAAGAATTTTAATATTATTGTTAATCAATTCATAACTAACTGATGTGAAGTATATTTTTGTCCTTGTTTCCAATCATTTTAGCTCCACTAGGGTTGGATATGAAATAATGAGGTACATAATAATGTTCACACATGGCAGAACTACAGAACCAGGAATTCATGGAACGCACAACTACTCTGTCACAGAATTAATATTCCAACATGAATGCTCTCACACGGGCTGCTGAGCCTCTAAAGAAGTAATTGGAAACTAGAATTAGGGGAGACAGGGTAAGGTTGTACCACTTTTTGCCGCAGCCCCTGTCCATTGCTGAATTTTAGAGCCACAGCTTTCAAACTTTTCATTTAATATTCCTAGCTAGCTATATTTGTTTACTATAAATGGCACGATTTAAAACCCTGCAAGAATATCACAGATATGGTGTGGTAATGTCAAATACATGCTGATGCTTTGTTGCAACTTACCCGACACTGTGATGTGTGGTAACAGTGTTATAAATGTTACAAGACAAGCAAACACCCATTATAGAAACCAGGACATTTTGCCTACATTTCCATTTGGCTTTGAATTGCCAAATATCTCAGTTACTTCTTACGGACAACACAACTGCTTTTTGGGTGGGGCGTATATTTAACATTTATTACTGAGTGACTTGTCAAAATTATTGTCGTGTAGTTTTATGCTTCCAAGTGTACTCAGAGAGCGCAGACCTCCGCAAAGCCATTTTATTATTAAAATTGTTTTTTTCTGATAATGGTGGGGGTTAATATAAATTTAACAGCACACATATGTGGTCTAATCTGACAAATTTACACATTAACAGAATCAGACATTTCCTGCACACATTCATTCCTGATCGTTGCTGTGGCAAGAGTGTTGCTTTGACCTGGATGATGTAATTTAATTCTTCATATTTCTAAAGAATAATTTGTTAAGTACACTGCAACCTACAGGGATTCCCCTCATTGATTCGCCAGACGCTGCAAACTATGTGAGCGGACACTGATTAAACGGTGTAACAATACATCGACATATTGATCATATGGTCAGTATTGATAGCACTGTTAAAAATCCAATACAATAACCAATTATCAAATTCACTTGTATTTAGAAATTGACCGTATTTTAAGCTCCCCTGGCATGTCATTGTGGCTTTAATACTAGTCTGTCTGTGTTATAGAAACTTTTTTATTTAAATTTATTAATTTAAACACCTGAGCTCAGGAATAAAAATGTTAAAGGATTTTCTCAATGCGTTGCTTTATATTAGGGGGCACTTGGCTCAGGTGATAGGCTGGGTCATTCAACAATGTAAGGGGGGTGGTTTGAATCCCGCTCCCGACTCAGTTACCTTTCGTGTCGTTAGGCAACACACCTTCCCCTCCTTGCCTCCAGTGATGGCACTGCTGGAAAAATCAATTGTAAGTTGCTTTGGATAAAAGCATCATCTAAATGACTGTAATGTAATATTTAAATCAGTAGAAATGACTTCAGTTCAGTTTCATCAGAAATGTCTTCAGTTACCTGTAATATTGGTTCTTCTTAGTCGTTGGCTCTTAAATGGACTCAAATTCAAATCTTATCATGACTGAATTGCTCATTGAATCCATTAAATCGATAGTATCATGATCAAACTGGCGACCCATGCACTCATACCGGTTAAGATGGGAAACCGTGCCTTTAATTTTCCAAGCTGATAACCAGCTTCATTGTGCCGCTTATCCAGATCCTGCATGTCTGGGTAAGTCAACCCAGTAACAGAGAGATCTGAGGTATCTATATCACACTTCAGGCTCAGACACAGGGCTCAGAACTCTGTGGCACAAAAGAAAGACATCAAATAAAAGACAAATAATACAAATCCTGACAGTTTGGATTTTCCGGAAACTGCACGAGAATATACACACAGATATCTGAGTTGGAAAAAAGCTGGATAAGAAGCATTATTAAAGGGGCAACAAGCGATATTGTCGGGGATTGAGACCAAAACAAACGTGGGCCACGATTGACAGTTTCTTCTACCTACCCTCACTGTCCGCTACGGCTCCGAGGTAAAAGAGCAGAACTGAGGGGCTGCGCAAGATGGCGGCGTGAAAGGTTGGTTTTTCGTCGAGCTCTCAGTACTTAACTTTAATCAAGTGAAATTTGATGCTACAGTCATTTTTTAAGGCTGTTAAACAACGGTGAGTCGTTGCCAGATCATTTTTGATGCTAAAACTCGAAACTGGATGCAAATTCCCTAAGTCAAATAGAAGAAGCGAGTCGTCCAAAGAGGGAGAAAGCTCTGCTAGCTTACTTGCTAAAGAGCATGACTACATTGATAGCAAAGTTAGCTGTTCTCCGCAAGCTATGACTGAAGAGAACTTCCCTCCTCTACCGGTGACTCCGAGCAAACCCCCTCTGGCCAAGAAGCCAAACCTCTCTAACTCTTTAAACTCGGATGATGGCGTTCATACGTTGGCCAGCCTGATAAACTCCAGAAGTGACGCCCTGGAAAAGATGGTGGATACAGTTCGCGCCGAAATCCAATTCCTGAATGAAAAGATTGCCCAAATTGAAAAAAGGGTCGAGAAAAGTGAGTTATCAACGGTGAAGTTCCTGGCTCGGGTGGCGGACCTCGAGAGCCACGGCCGTCGATGGAATTTAAGGCTGTACGGCGTTCCTGAGGCGGAGAAAGAGAATGTGCGCGAGATGGTGGTCGACATCTGTCAAAGGATCCTGCCTGCGGGAAAGGATAAGCTGGCGGATGCCATAGACGTCGCTCATCGGCTAGGGAAAAAACGCCAGGACGAACCGAAACCCCGCGGTGTCATCATCAGATTCATCTCCAGACGACTGAGAGAGGAGGTCTGGAAAGCTGCCAAGGGTAACTCCTTTCTTCAGTCCAAAGGACTACGGCTCTCTGAAGACCTGACAAAGGAAGAAAGGGATAACCGACAAAAACTGTGGCCTAGAATAAAAAAAGCCCGTGAGGAGGGTAAGACTGCATATTTTGTGGGTGGCCGAGGTTTTGTCAACGGCTCAGAAATCAACCCATAGTTGAGATTAACCCACTTTCGAGATGGAACCTGGTTTTCTGTTCTCACTTTGAATGTTTAAGCCAGTCCATTTTTTCCCAATGTGTTAAGTTTCTCTTGGCTTTCACTTAAGGCACATTGATGCCGGAGCAGGTTTATGTCTCTGAAGTTACCCTTGGAAAGGTTCAAAAGTAAATTTTATTAAAAAGTAATGATAATAATAAATAAATTTAGAAAAAAAAAAAAGACAGGTTACTGTTAGCGTTAAATCCTTCAAATAGTTTTTTCTTACCGGTGCTGATCTCGATATCAAACCACTCTGTTAAGCAAATCTTATAAGGTCTATATAACAATTCTTATATTCTGTCTTCATATCTGTTTATTCTGTCTACTTTATCATTTGTATCTATTAATGCTAGGGGGCTACGCAACAATACTAAACGTAAAGCTTTATTTCTTTTTGCTAAACAATTTAACTCTGACTTTTGCTATTTGCAGGAAACTCATTCAACTATAAATGATGCCAAGTTTTGGAAATGTCAATGGGGAAATTCTCTGTGGCTCTCTAATGGTTCAGAGCGCTCAGCTGGAGTAACTACACTGAAAAACAAATTTTGTGGTGATGTTTTACTCACCGAATGCGATCCTTTGGGTCACTTTATCTGCCAAATAATCCAATGTAATAGCCATATTTTTATCACCATTAATGTTTATGGTTACAACACTGTGAAGGAAAATAATGACCTGTTTCTGTCGATAGAGAAGATTCTGCTAAAATGTTTAGATAAATACCCAAATGCTACATTACTGGTAGGAGGTGATATGAATCTAGTGGCAGATAACTCTATAGATAAATGGCCTCCTCGTGCACCTAATAATAGCAATGCCAAACTAAAAAAATTTATGGAACGTTTTAACCTTCATGATATCTGGAGAGTAAAAAACCCCACTAAAAAACTTTTTACATGGTGTAATAAGACTGGCACTACTCACTCTAGAATTGATTTTTGGCTGATCTCAAAAAGCTTTAATACAGATGATATTGGTGTGGACATCTGTCCTACTCCTCTTACAGATCACAAAGCCATTGTCATAAAGATGACCTTCTCCCATAAATCAAGTGTCTCTAATTCAACCTTTTGGAAACCAAATAGCTCTATATTATCAGATGACTCTATTAAAAAACATGTTAAGGAGCAGATTGCGTACTTCTGGCATAAAGCTAACAGAGAAAAACAATTTGGCTCAAATTGGGAATTATTTAAGTATGAAATTGGTAAATATTTCAGAAAAACTTGTAAAGATATTGCTAAACACAAAAAAGAACATGAATTAAACGTGGTTACCAGAATCGGACATCTATGTCAAAATCTCCCAAATAACCTTACTGACGAAGAGAATGTGGAACTCTCTAGTTTACAGCATGAATTAGATGATTTGTACAAACAAAAAGCAAAAGGAGCCTTTGTTAGATCAAGAACAAGATGGCTTGAAAAGGGTGAACAAAATTCTCATTACTTCTTTAATCTCGAAAGATATCATTCTAGAATGAATAGCATAACCCGTCTCAGTGTAGATGGTTTTATTACAGAGGATCACCACATCATTTCCAGTTTTTGCAGCAACTTTTACCAAAAGCTATATACCTCTAAATTCTGTCAAACCTCTGCAAACTCTATACTGAACTCCTTATCTGTTAAAACTATCACCAAAAGAGAAATGGAAATATGTGATAGCTCAATCGATCTCACAGAAGTGTCAGATGCCATTCGACAATTAAAAATAAATAAATCTCCGGGCACAGACGGATTAACCTCTGAATTTTATAAAATGTTTAATGAGGAAATCTCCCCATTTTTACTAGAAGTTTATGTAGAAAGTATAGAAAAAGGACAACTGCCCACAACTCTCACTCAAGGACTTACTACCCTGATTCTAAAATCTGACAAAGATGCCTTATACCTAGATAACTGGCGCCCAATATCACTACTTAACAATGATTACAAGATCTTTGCAATCATTTTTGCGAAAAGGCTTAAATCAGTATTGGACTCAATAATTGTTGAGACGCAGTCAGGTTTTATGTCCAGAAGACACATAACCAACAACATCAGACTTGTTCTAGACATACTTGACTACTCAGAAATGATAGAAGACAATGGTTTTATTTTATTTCTTGACTTTTATAAGGCATTTGACACAGTAGAGCATCAATTCATCTTACAATCCCTAAAAAAATTTGGCTTTGGTGACTTTTTCTATTCAGCTATCAGTACTCTTTACATAAACAGTAATAGCTCAATTAAGTTAACAGGTGGTACATCCCCCAGATTCCATTTATCAAGAGGCATTAGGCAAGGCTGTCCTGCCTCCCCATATCTATTCCTCTTAGTTGCTCAACTGCTATCCGATCATATTCAATCCAGTGATTTAAAAGGCATTTCTTTATTTGGTAAAGAATTACTTATAACACAACTAGCAGATGATACAACTTTGTTTCTACATAATGAAAACCAAATCCCTATCGCCTTTGACATTATCAATGATTTTTCTAAAGCATCTGGCCTATCCCTGAACAGAAATAAATGTGAGCTTATGGCAATCAAACAACACTCTACTCCCACACTTTACAATATTCCCGTCAAAAATGAGGTGCGCTATTTAGGTATTTTGTTGTCAAAAGACCAACACTCAAGAACTCTCCAGAACTTTAACCCGATTATTGAAAAAACAAAAAAAAAATTTAATCAATGGCTCATGAGAGACCTATCTCTAAGAGGAAGAATCCTTCTTACGAAAGCAGAAGGCATCTCTCGTTTAACTTATGCAGCTCTAGCGCTGCATGTTGATGACAAACTACTTAAGGAACTTGATAAAATGCTTTTTGACTTCATCTGGAAAAATAGATCACACTACTTGAAGAAAAGTGTTCTCATGAACTCCTACGAAAACGGTGGGCTCAACTTTCTTGATTTTTACTCTTTGAACAACACATTCAAAATAAATTGGCTAAAACAACTCTTCTTAAACCCCAATTCAATCTGGAACACCATTCCTATACATATTTTATCAAAAATTGGTGGCACTGCCTTCTTCTTGATGTGTAATTATGATGTTCTTAAAATCCCAGTTAAGTTATTGGATTTCCATCGCCAGGCCTTCTTAGCATGGTCGCTGATCTACAAACACAACTTTTCTCCTCACAAATACTATATCTGGAATAACAAGGGCATTTTATATAAACACAAATCACTCTTTATTGAAAAATGGTTTCAAAACAACATTATTCTTGTAGATCAGCTGTTTAACAATAAAGGTCTTCTCCTAACATACCACGAATTTCTATTAAAATTCAACATTCCTGTACCACCAATAGAGTACGCTACCGTGTTTGGGGCCATCCCTTCGGGAGTATGTATGCTCTTTAAACACCAACAGAGGATTTGTACCCAGAATGCACCTCTGCAATCCCCTCTTAATACACCTGTTGGGAAGGTCTGTTTATCCAGCTTTTCTAGAAAAAATAATCGACTTGTTAGAAAGTTATTTCAGAAGGACATTGTAACACAACCCTGTGCTATTCCTCAGTGGAATGCATTTGTGGATGATGTGCCATGGAGGAAGGTCTGGCTTATTCCTAACGCATTTTTGATCACTAATAAAATGAAAGAAATCTCTTATAAGCTTGTACATAAAATTTACCCAACTAAGGTTTACATTCATAAAAGATTTAAGCTGAATATTGAAACTTTGTGTAGTTTTTGTATGAATTTCCCTGAAACAACTGTACACTTATTTTGGTCTTGCCCGTCTGTTAAAATATTTTGGCAGAGGCTTTGTAATCTGATCGCAGAAAAAATTAATGATGCCTTTGCTCTTTTCTGGAGGGATGTGCTGTTTGGACTCACAACAGAGGATTCACAGAACTACTCTGGCGTGTATCTGATAAATCTTCTACTTATTATGGCTAAATATCATATTCATTGCTGTAAATTTATGAATAAAAAGCCTTGCTTCACTGTCTTCCTAGGAGAGTTCAGACAGTACATCTCCTCTATTCTTTACTCCAAAAAGCAAAAAGCAATTAAAACAATTTCAATATGTAATCTCTTTAAGATGTTATAACCCCCTAGCTAAAGTTGCTCCTATGTCCCATTTCCTGTTACTTTCTTTTATTATTATTTATTCTTTTTTTATTTTTTTATTTTTAATTTTTTTATTTAATGTCTGTCTTCTCTTAAAGTTCATGTCTCCTCATACACCGTGATGTTACATACCTCAATGTACAACTTGTTTACACTGTAAATCTGATCTGTGAGGCTGTTTCAATAAAATTTATTAAAAAAAAAAAAAAGAAATGAGTGGAGGGGGCGTGTTTTACAGCTCACCGTGCTGCGTTCACGGGCCCGTTAGTACATTTCAGCTTCCACGATCGGATCAATGCGCGCTCAGTGGAAAAAACACGCCCGCTGTCAGAGAAATACGCTCTCTCGATAAATAAATACGCTCTTTCACTTAACGCGTGTGCAGCATGCAATGCCAAGAGAGGCAGCTGATGTATTAACACATGCATTGCCAGTTTAAATACTGAATTGACATTTCTATTGCCATTTTAAATGGCCATTTTA
>JBAMHT010000021.1:22909708-22920067 GCA_037177075.1 Craterocephalus fluviatilis
TGCAGGGTTTGGACCAAATGCCTGGTGGTAAATCCCACAAAATTGCGGCAAATAAAGAGTGAACAGAAGAGGACCATGGATGGAGCCTTTAACCCCCCCTCCACCCTGACAAAATCATCAAACATGACACACAAACTCTGTCAAAGAGATAAGCCATTAAATGCTTTGATTTTCACCCAGTTAAGCGTTTTTACTTTTTTACTTGTACCATACATCTTCATCATCCATCCAGCCACCAGCATAAAGATACACAGGATACAGCCTATAGAACAGATCATAAACTCTAATGTAAATTAAACATTAATCCTTCGGGCGGCTGCTGGTCACTAGCCATAGGAACGATTAGGAAGGACGTCCCAGATATGTGGACAGAGGACTGGAAGAGAAACTGGAAGAAAATGCAACACTTAGGTTGGTTCTGAAGACAAATGTTGGAAAAATTTTACATTATTTCCCATTAACCTTCGTGCTCTAGATCTCCAACCAGAATTCATTGAATGTGACTCATTTTAGTCCCAGTTCTCTATAAACCCCATCCTGTAAACTCTGTGAAAGTGAACAGAGTATGATCACTGTTTGATCAGATATACAGCAGAACCGTGTCAGGTAGCTCAGGAAATAAAGATGTTTTTACTTCTTCCAGGTCTTAGTCCTGAAAGATATTTTACACACAATATTCACCGTGATGGTCAGTGATTTAGAATAATTTTCTATGTATGGGGGATGTTGTTCCTTATTAAGCTGGTTCTGATCTGCAGTTGGTCGCAGGACTGGATTTCTGTAAAGATTTATCTCAGATTAATTTGATCCTGTGTTTATTTGCTGTTTCCTGCGTTTATATCCATTCCAGTTTGATCCTGATGATCCCATCATGTCGCATACTGTTTACATTGCTCTGTATTTTGTAACTGTGAACACTATTTTAAATTTAATGGTTCATAGAATATAAAACAAAACAAAGCTCCAGAAAGTTTACAAGCAGCAGATTCAGGTTTATTTTATTCAACTTATTCATTTGTTCTGATAACATCGAATAAAAAAGCACAAGCAGTTATTTCTATTGCATTGTCATTGCTAAATAATACTACTATAACACAATTTTCATTAATGAGGCTGTAGAAATATCTAATGTACCATCATTCCAGGTATACTGGTTCAGGTCATTTCATTCTACATAAACAGATTTTTATGCAATTGGCCCATGTTGGTGATGGGTTTCTGCTCAGTTTAGCTTCTTTTTTTTTTACTAATTGTGCAGAATAAACTTTTTTGTTCATTTTTTCTAATTTATTCTGGTGAATTCACACCTTATTGTTCAGGTAGACACCTGGGTCTAAATTTATTTTAAAAAAAATTTTGATTTGTATCTGTTTCAAAAATTAAACGCTGAATTTGAGATAAATCTGTTAAATTAGCACCTTGTTAACAGCAAAGATGTACACTTCATACTAAAATTCTTAGTTTACCATCATCTCTTGGAGAGGAGCGGACATGCGGCATGAAGGTGGGTTATCACAGCGGTGAACCAAATCCACCAAAATCCTCTTTATTTGCCTTTTTTCTGAAGATTCTGATAGTTTTCCAGCCTTAAATTTAGAGGATGCTGTAGGGTGGCCCTACTGATGTATCGCACATCAAACACTCATTATCCCCGGGGAATTGGGTCATCATTAAGTTTACCTTATCTTGGAGGTTGTGGGTTAAAAAAGTTTGAGAACCACTGATCTAGAACAGGATAGAGTTGATGCTGCATTCGCCTGCACCTCACCAGGTAAAAGTCAGTTCACATAGAATATTTGTTAGGATTCACCCTTAAGATTATTTACTAAATTCTAAGCCTCTAACCCTTCCCAGCCCTGGTGGAGCAGATGATCATCACCACCAAACTTGTTTTTATTCTTTGCATCCTCTCCATTGGTTTCCATCTTCCTCCTCCTCTTGCTCCTCCTGCCGCCCTTCCAGAGCTGAAGTGGTTTTTACGAGTGAAGCTGGGTGTAGCGTTACAGAGGGGATATATTTACCCGGAGGTGCTAACAGACGGTGAGAAGGATGCAGTGACTCTGACTAAATCCAGAGAGGTTAAAAAATCTCGGCTTCGCAGCTTGTAAACGTTCCACGTGGTCGCCTGAAGGGGCTAAATTCCATTCCCTGACTCTGGATTCTTACTTTACGAGCTCATTATTAGACATTATGATTATGAGATAATCCTAGAATCCCAGCCTGGTTTCCAACTATAACTACTGGCTGTTTAATCATCTTTATACGAAGGATGCAACGTTAAATCATAACATTATAAATTATGTTTGATGAGAATCAGTGAAATCAGTCAATGAATTTCACATAGAATTTATCAAAACATCTGGATTAGGCATCAAATGCTCTCAGAATACATTATATTACCATCTTATATTATTTATATATTATTCATTCAACTTATGTTAATTTGTATTTTTTTATTTTAGATTTAGTTAAATTAATTTAAACCAGTCTAATGTTTGTTTTATTTTTCAGAATCAAAATTCAGTTTTAATGCAGTTTGGTTTATACTATAGCTTCTATTCTTATCTGGAGGTAATCATTTAATAATCTTAAATGATCTAATCTGATGTTAGCATCCCGAGACCTAGAGTCTTCACACAAGGACATCACACATTAGGTTGTCTGCACCATATTACAAAATTATGTGTAACTGAAAACTAATGATGTACCAAAAAATCCTAAATTTCTATTTATCGGTCCCTGCTAACGCCAACAGCTAGAGGAAATCTCTAATGTAATTCAAAGTAAAGCTGGGGTCTCAGTAGGAGCTGTTTATGTCAATTTAATAGATTATAATCCTCTCTTTATGTAATGTTGTTTATCTCCATTTAAGGTTTTTGTAGCTTTATTTATAATCACAATTTTATTTCTTTTCACTTCTCTATATTTACACTGCTTTTGAATATTTTTTTGCACCATATGCACCATTTATAAAAAGCACTTTGAATTGTCTGGAACTGGAAATGTGCTACATAAAACTTGCCTATGATCACTTTTGTTGGTTAAAGCAGATAATATTTACATGATGTCATTGGAGCCCCGTCCAGTGCAGACCGGCAGCCCCAGGTCATCATGGTGCTGAATCACAGCCTGCTTTTACTGAGCTGGAACTGCAGCAGTGTGGCGGCGCATTTTTCTGCTGTTTCAGAGCTCAGGAATTCAGAAGCAGAGGAAGAGAACGCTGTTTATTCCCGCCTGAGAGTGACAGAGGGCTTCTGTGGGATTAAGAGCACAGGCCGGCAGCAGACGGCCTGAAGCGTGTTGCTGTCTGAAATCCCCGATGCCACACAGGAATTAATGGGGCTAATCTAACCGCTTCCACCTGCTTCCAGGCCCAAGTCTGTCCCTAATCCAGATACAACCATCATGAATTCCATCTAATACAAAAATATAATAAAATCGACTACTTTACAAATTGAAGAATCTTTGGCTTGATAGTCTTTAAACAAATCAGCTTTGACGAAATAGTAAAACATTAGAGAATCTGCAATTTATTATCGAAGCAAATACCTGAAAATACCTGAACTGACGATTGTACAGGTTAAATTGGTAAATTGTAATTGGTTAAAAGTTCATTCAGAACATGTGAGAGTTAAATGTACATTTAAGGCTAATATTGAAAAAATAAGGAATATAAGAATAAAATAGAATGGAAGTACTTTATTAATCCCAAATTGGGAACTTTAGGTGAGGCATAAGGCATATATTTGTCTGTAAAGTTATAAATTCCCTCCCGTTACAGACCCTACCAGAGCTTTTGCATATTCTGGGAGAGGAGGTGGAGGTGTATTTCTGCGCCAAAGTTCAATTTCATGTGTGATGTAGTTCTTGAAATAGTGTCACCTGAAAATGGAGGAAAATCCAAAATCCCAGCAAAATCAACACAAACCTTTTCGTAACTACTTAAACTGTTTGGGTTTTTTTAGTGGCCATCTAAGGAAACATCTTGAGCTGTATGCCTGTTAGATCAAAAAGGAACAAGTTGTGCAAATCCCAGAAATTTTTAAGACCCAAGTGAGCAGTTCGTTAAAACTACAGAAAGACCCACAAACAAGATCCATGGGTGAATTTATATTCATGTTTGACAAACATGAAGCTGAGCTGGAACTTCATATCAAGTTCTAATGTAAAGTTTCAGTCCTGGACTTCAGATATTAGAGGAGTCAGGTCTGAGGCTGAGGCAGGAACCGGATCAGCTACTCGGATTTCAAACTATGCAAACTCGGCACTTTGTGAAGACACAGGCAAGTGCATCGGTTTGTACCAGCAGGGAGGTCAGCTCTGAAAAGGAAGACATGTATGTTGCATGTTGGGGAGGGGGCAGGCTGGCGGACACCAAACAGACTGATCCTCTGAAAGGTTCTGCGAGTAACGAAAAGCCGTTCTGCAGCCACGCTCGGCTTTTTCCTGCCAGACTTCATGAATCTGACATGTCACCATATTTACAGTTTAAACACATTTGTTTCTAAGAAGTGACTCTCAGAAACGAGTAAGAGGCTGGAATTCCCTAAGGCTCTATTCTGGGGACTCATATTTTTAGTATGCCATGTGAACATGTGGCACATGAACGCCTCCACTTCTGGACGCTGTGAAGAAAGTATCACCAGGAAAGTTGCCTGAACTTGTGGCTCCATGACACCGATGAGGCTCTCACCGACATCGGACCCATAGCCAGTATGGCTACCAACATGATAACATTGATATTTCAATGTTGGGCTTGAAAACTCTTCATGAATAAAGAGGATGACGTGGTTTTTGGTGGATTTGGTGCACCTACATGTCCAAAATCAGCTTCTCTCCAAGAGAAAACCAAATTCAGATTTCAATGGTGTAGTAACGTTGTTATGCATAAATTAAGCAGATTAATCGCTTCGTATTTGTGCATTTGCTTATTTATTTTAAATGTAGTTCTGCTCTACAGGATAGAGCCTCAAATGTTTATTAATTATTTAGTTTCAAGCTGGATGAGCTGAAACTCTTTGAAAGAGACCAATACCGTCCGAAGTACGAGAAATATTCCTGCTTGTGTTGTTCTCACTTTAACTCGTACGTGGCTTTGGATAAAAGTTTCTGTCACATGACTAGAAAACAGAATCACATTTAAACAGAATAAAATAGAAACAGAATAAAATAGAAACAGAATAAAATAGAAACAGAATAAATGTTTACTGGATATGTTGAAACTCTCCTCATTTCTTTTGCCCAGCAGCAAAACCTTGAATCTGATTTTTACAGCTTCAACATGTCCATATTCTGTCTTCACAGGCTGCTCCAGAACCAGTAAAAGTACAAGAACCAGTGAAAGTAGCAGAACCTGCTCCAGAACCAGTGAAAGTACAAGAACCAGTGAAAGTAGCAGAACCTGCCCCAGAACCAGTGAAAGTAGCAGAACCTGCCCCAGAACCAATGAAAGTAGCAGAACCTGCCCCAGAACCAGTGAAAGTAGCAGAACCTGTTCCAGAACCAGCTGAGCCTGAACCAGAGCCAGTATCAGAGCCCACTGCGGTCCCAGAACCAGAATCTGTACCTGAACCGGTTCCAGTGGCTCCTGCTAAACCAGAACCAGCGGTGGAGCCTGAACCAGAACCTGCTGCTGAACCAGAAAAGGCCGAGACAGTGGAGGAACCGGTCCCTGAGCCTGCTGCAGAGGGTTCTGGAGAACCAGAGGTGGTCCTGGATGGTAAGACTGGATTAGACTGGATTAGATTAGTACAAGTTCAATGCAACGAAACACAGTCAGAACATTTTTCTGCCCGGTTTCGAACCGGTGACCTTTCACGGGTGAGGCGAACACGATAGCCACTACACTACAGACACCTGTGGATCGGGTCAGAACATGTTACGGTTCAGAGGGGGACAGTTGGGGTTCCTCAGGTTTCCACTCTGGGCCCCCTTCTTTTCAGAACCTCATTTTGCTTATTGTGCCCCAAATCCCAAACAGCCGCCGTCTGTTGCAAGTGGAACCTCTAACTTTGGCTCTTCATCATCTGTAGCTTCATGTGTGAAAGCAGCAAAGCTCAGACGTTAGCGGGCGTTAGCAGAAACATTGTGGACCTGAGACATGCATCTGGACTTCGACCTCCAGAAGCAGCTTCAGACCAGATATCTCCTTAGAGCCTTTCTGAACTGGACCAACTGGTTCTGACTCACTTCCTGTATTTATATGTTTACATCTATTAGTTTTTCCAGTTTTGGTGATGTTTGCGGAACAAGAAGTTTGGATCAGAACTGACATTTTCAGCTGAAATGAATTAGTTCAGCTCCACATTCCTCTGCCTTAAACACCATTATTCTCTCTTCGTTTAGGTTTTACTGTGAAAACGGCTAAAAATAAAAACATGCCTGTCTGAGCCTGAACGTTGGTGCTTCTGCTGATAAAAACAATGAGCCGTGCTGGCAGGAAGATGCAGCTTTTAACCCTTTATTCACCGAGCTGAGCAGAAACCTGACGTAGCTGTGAGGCGTCTGATGATGTTTCCAGCTGCTGCTTCAGAGCGACACGTCAGAGAAAGACGTTCTGATCTCCGCGTAGATGGCAGGCAGCAGCTGGGCCCCACAGATAAGTCCCTCCCAGGAACAGCCGCTGCTTTCAGACCAACGTCCAGACGCTGCAGCTCAGAGCGACGCCTTAGATAAGCAGAGAACCAGAGCAAACTGCACATCCAGGTGTGGAGGCTTGGCTGTTTACCTGTGGACGAGCTGCTGCCATCTGCCTCTGAAGGATCACAGCTAATCTGTGAATGACAGCCGGCGTGCACACGCACACACCCAGCCACAGAGCAGAGGCGGGATGACCCGGTGTGAACACCAGAATCTCCTGATCCTGACACGGAAACTAATCCTGACACATCACTCTGCACTAAACACGAGGAAAGAAGGATCTCTGGGTTCCGAGGTAAATCCGACCTCAGACGGACATGTTTCGTTATTTACATTCGCGTCTCGACTCTCAAGGCCTCAGTTAGCATGTTAGCATGTTAATGCTAAACGTTGGTCCAGTCCAGGGCTGCGGGAGAACGTCTCGAACGGAGAAGAAAGTTCGTATTTCTGCTTCATCCAGATCTGGTCCAGATGGACCCTGAAGTCCTGTAGAGTCTTTTGTGAGTCCTGATGAGACCTGGAGCAACGATGGAAAGCCGGCCGATGACATCATAGCTCCTCTTTCTGCTGGAGCTTAAAGGAGCTTCTGACGTGTTTTCATTGCTGATGAATGATCAGAGCTTTCAGACGAAGTGTTTAAGTTAAAGCCACATGACGCGTCTCCTTCTGTGTTTCAGACGTGGCTGAGGATGTAGCGACGCCCACTTCTGATCCGAAGCCCAGCAAGGTGAAGGCGGAGGAGGAGGTGGAGGAGGAGCAGAGGTGGGTGATGATGCTTCAGCATGCAGCACAACCCTGCTGCTGGCTGCACTTTCATCTGAGTCCTGCATCAGCAGGAGTCCCTGCTCCATCGTCAGGACGACTTTTTTCAGTCCTTTTATACAGTTTAGATCCACCTGGAAGAGTTGAGGGGATGAAAAGCTCCGTTATCCGCCGCCCGCCCTGAGGCTGGCGCTGAATACAGCGTTACGTAATCCTCTGCTCCATGTGTCTTTGTCTGAAGTGAGTTAGAGATGGACCATCAGGAGGAGGAGGAGGGGGGGTTCCAGCTCAGGACGTCTGATTTCAGGGTTTATTTTCAGCTCTGAAACATTCCCGAGGCTTGGCAGCATGGCTTTCTTTACTTCTGCTGGAGCAGAGACAAAAACGTCGACTTCGTTTCCCGTCATGTGACCAGTCGGACCAATAGGAGACGGCGGTTTGATGCTGGAAGCGTCGTCCCGGTAGCTGCAACATCATGATGTTTCCTCCAACGATGGAGGTCTCTGCTGTCTGAGAGAAGCTCCTCAGAGCAGGTCAGAGGTCAGCAACAGGCTACAGATCTGCCGGATTAACAAATAAGAGGCAGAAAATGTTCCAAAACATACAGAGACTCCACAGAAATATACCTCAAACACGGATCTCTGGGAGAGGAAAAGTTTGTTTTTATTTACGGAGGAACAAAGATGCCGTGATCACGATGAATTTAGATAAAGCTGCTGTGTGAATGAGACGGTAGTGTCAAAGCGCTTTAAGTGGTCACATGATTAAAAAAGCGCTCTACTAGTACAATCCATTTATCTGTAAGGTCATGACCTCATTCTGAACTGGAATTGGTCACCAGACAGGAGCATCTGACCGATCATGCCTCAGCATTTAGACACGCCCACTTTATTACCATATAAGTAGTTAATATATGAATTCATTTATTAGAAATATAATAATAGACATTAATAATGAATAGATGTAGAATATATAAAAATTAAAATCATAACTATTTTATAACTAGGAAAAAACAAGGGGGAGAAATGTTGCTTCAACTTGTATATTTTTAACGGAAAAAAGATCCAAAAACTTAATTTATTTAATGCAGTATATATATATATATATATATATATATATATATATTAACCTCTTGAACCACAAGCCTCAGGTTTCATTTTTGGGGACTTTTTGGTTCAAGAGTTAAGTTAAAAAAATTACTTAATTAATAGAGGAAACAACTAATATCTAGCAATATAACTAGATAGCCACATGTATAGCTATCTGTATGTGATATTTATGGATACTTAATAATCTGTTACTATATAAACCATATTAGTATCTAGGTGTACAAATATCTTACTATAAATATTAATCATTATGGCGCTTCTGTTCCTCCGTAGATGTTTGGGATGATTTGTGCTCCAGCAGTGAAACAGGAAATGATGCAACGGATGAAACATCTTCAGACTCATGATCACAGATGCGTTTTATTGGTTTTCCTTCATCGACCCAAACCTCCACTAGTGCTGTCCCGATACCACTTTTTCACTTCCGATACCGATACCAATACAGAGGGTGGAGTATCGGCAGATACCCGATACCGATACTTACATTTTGTTGTGAGCTAAATATTGTGTCAAACCTCACCTCAAAACCTTCAGGTGTAACTGATAAAGTCCACAACAGAATGTGTGAGAAAAATTGAGTCATTAATTATTAACCAATGAGTTAATTTAGAATAAATGTAAAGACTTTGTGTAACACACAACACATTTAACATTTCTGCTGTAAGAAAAAACAACCTGAGTACACCCTATAGAAAATGAACTGGGGCGATCTCGTACAGGGTGCTGAGGTTAAAGGACTGGATAGAAAATGTTGATCACCTGGTAGCGGCAACCGTATCGGCATATTTCAATGCAGGCCGATACTTTCCGATCCGTGTTTTTTTGTTGGTATCAGCACCTATACCCGATACTGGTATCGGATCGGGACAGCCCTAATTTTAGCATTAAGACTGTAGTAAGACTTGTCTCCTGGCAATAAAACAAAGAGTTATGTATTAATGAGAGACATCATTATCAGATGCTCTTAATTAAAAGATTCTGTAAATATTTTTTCCTCATTAGGACAGAGCCAGACCTGCTTCTGGGACTCAAACGCCTTTATTGTACACATGGCGTCATGTGTACCTTTTATGCATACATGGCGCCAAGTAAATAATTTCCCACACTTTTCCACATCAAAATCCCTGATTTCCCAGCAGAATTTAGCATCTTTACAGTCGCCGACATAAATTAATATGTAAATGTGGCCTTTGGGTTACTCATAAATATAAAATAAACTCCACAGGAGTTTAATAGTTCATCGTCATCATCTTTATTATTTTCAGACTCAAGGTCCATATCAAACAAACAAATACACTGCACACGTATTGTAGAAATGATGAAAGACAGTTGTACCAGTGCTTCCACAAAGCTGACTGGCTCATGTCCTATTTGTCCGATACAACTTTTTTCTGTAATATTGATGGTTTTAAATAAAGTTGTCCAAATCCTACAGAACCGAAAATACCATAACAAAATTTCTCCAAAAAATTGGGAGAACTGAGTAATTATGGTAGAGTAAACTGGGCATTACCTGGGGAACCAGTGAAATGCCAAAAATTGTGCAAAAATTGTGCTATTTTATGAAGGCCAGGTTTAGCAGAATCAAACATGTTTACAGCCTGGAACAAAAAAACATTTTAGGTTTAAAATGTCAAGTTTACCTTCATGATAACTGTGAGTGGAGTGAATTTTCTTTATAACCCATTCCTTTAGATGTTATTTAACCTTGACATTCTTTCCAATTATTAGTGTGTCATTTTGATTGACAGGTGCCAGATATCCAGTAGCAATGAGACAGAGGTTAGAAAAGCAGCTATTTTTTAGCTTGCTTGGCTTTAGCCCACAAACCTCTGTTAGCTTCTTAGCT
>JBAMHT010000021.1:22935636-22946328 GCA_037177075.1 Craterocephalus fluviatilis
GAGTCGGTACCCTGAGCTGGTGGAGGACGTCCTGAAGCTGCAGCGATGGACCGAGATCCTGCAATGCCCGTACGACACACACACTCTGGTTTTTAGGGCGATGGGGGGACTTGCATAGCGGAGGAAGAGGAAGGTCCAGGTACCGGGCTGCGCCAGCATGACCTCATGCTGTTGTTTCGACCTGGGAAGATGTTTCCTTTTTATGTTTTTTTTTGTGCCGGTTCTGTTTAAATTGTGATCTCTAATTTCTGTGATTTTTAGTTTTCTTTTTTACCTTTTTCTTTTTTAACATGTGGCAAAATAGAATCAGGAGCAATTCACAAAAAGTAAAACAAGTAAATCTTAAAACCTGAGTCACATGTGATGTGCAGTTTTTTTGAGGGGAAATATATTTCCCAATTAAAATATTTTCCAAGTTCTCGGTTAAACCAGCAAATTGAAAATCATAAAATCTGCAATATTGAAAAATCAAAGTTTAGATCAAATCGGCACCTAAAAAAAATCATAAAAGAATCTAATCTGGAGGAAAGTGCATCGTCTCAGCACTGCATGTGAAGAGTCCTGCAGGGCTCTGTTGTGATACACCGTAAAAAAAATAGGCACAACATGAGAAAAGTAATAATAAATGTATATTTTATTAAAGGAGCTATACCTAGTATTGTTTACATTTTTCTAAGAAAAATGGTTTCTACACTGTATATTACGTGATAGAAATGCGGTAAGGCCGACTTCCGCATTTTTACCGCATAATATACCGTGTAGAAACCGTTTTTCCTGGAAAGATTAAAATGACTTGAGGTATAGCTCCTTTAACAAAAAGAAACCAACGTTGCCCAAAAACAAATCCACTGAAGTCATTCATGCAGCCGCCAGGTACGATGGACCTAGCATTAAAATATATCTATTGATGCATTCTTTTGAAATCATTCAGCCTCATGGTGACACCCGAGGCTGTCGACGGGGAGTAAAAGGCTCCAGCTTCTACCGCCTTGTAACTGATCTTGTTTTCTGTGCCGCAGCTCCGATGAGGAGAAGGAGACGAGGAAGAAGCAGGTCCGCCCTCTGTTCAGACACTTTCGACGCATCGACGCCTGCCTGCAGCCCAGAGAGGCCTTTAGAGGCTCCGACGAGAGTACGGCGCTCTGCATGCACATACCTGCACCGCGCTGGGACACACCTTCTAATCTGCACACACACACGCCGCTGAAATGCAAACACACCTGCAGTCTGCTGCGGGGATACACAAATCACACACGGACACACCCAGAACACACACACACAGCTTCAGGCTAAGCCGCCTTAGCTAAGCTAAGCCATGCTAAGCTAAGCTAGCATGCAGTTCCATAGATCACTGTTTCTCTAATGGGGGTACACGTACCCCTGGGGGTACTTTGGTACACTCCAAGGGGTACTTGAGAAAATATGGCACTGGTTAGGGGGGTACTTGGCTCGAAAACTACTGCACAAGGGGTACATCGCTGAAAATCCTCTGAGAACCACTGCCATAGATCACCTCCGGATGGAGCCAGAATCCTGTTTTCCTGTTTGTTCCTCCGTGTTTGTAGCCCGGTTCTGTTCGATAGTGTCCCATAAACCGGTCTCATCGGGTTGATGTGACCGTTTCTGACACAGCACCTGTGTGTGTGTGTGTGTGTGTGTGTGTGTGTGTGCGCGGTGTGTGTGTGTGCAGTCTTCTGCAGGGTCTACACCCCCGACCACTCGTATGTCACCATCAGGAGCCGCCTGTCCTGTCGGGTCGGGGAGATTCTGGCTCTGGTCCGAGAGAAACTCCAGTACAGCGAAGACCAACCAGTTCAGCCTGGAAACCTCATACTGGTGGCCGTCACGTCAGCTGGAGGTCAGCGCACACACACACACACGCACACACAGATGTAGGAGTGTGAGGCGGAGTGTGACGGGTTGGTGTGTTTGCAGAGAAAGCGGTGTTCCGTCCCAGTGACGAGGCCGTCTTCACCACACTGGGAGTCAACACGCACCTGTTCGCCTGCGAACCCTCAGAACTGGAATCGCTGGTGAGGATCCGATTCATCCATCACAGTGATTGAAAGCAAACTGAACTATTTTTAGTCCAAAAGCAAGAACCAAAGCATTTAAACACTCTGAAGCACCCCCTGCTGTGTGGACACCAGTGTTCCCAGTAAAACTCACTCTTTAACCACACCCCAGCTTACAAACCACAGTTTATGTAACTGCATTGCTGCAGATAATCCCTGGGATAAGATTAGTTTTATCACAGCTGTCAGTTAAATATAAGTTTGAGTTTGTTTTCATCTCAAAATAATTATTTTTTTTCTCCTTTTTATTACCTGATATTCATATTAAATGTGTTTCATATCCAAACAACCTTTGGGAAAGGAAAGACAAAATGGAAAACTCTCATATATTATCCTCTTCATTCAATGATAAATTTAGAACTTTAAGGCCAGAGAATAAATTTTTAAATGTAAATCAATGAATCGTGTAATTTCTACCTTCACAGTGAGTTTTATAAAATGTAACGTAGCTGAATCCTGATTGGTGGTCAGTGTTGTAAAGAGGCCCCAGCATTGCGACTTGGGGAACGCCGGTGGAGACGTGATTGGATGCTGCTGCTTGACTGGTTTACATAAAGCCACTTTTACTGATCACATGTTAAATAACAATAAAACACAATATTAAATAACAAAATGTTTCTCAAAGTTAAAGAAAAGTTATAAATAAGTGATTTTTTTCTGGACTATTGCCCCCTGGTGGTCTGGAGGCTTTAGTTCCTAAATGGAGATATCTATTTTACTATTTAAATTATTATATTTCTGTTTTTTATTTTTTATTGTTGTGTTTGCTGAGGATTGATGAAGGCTCCGAATCTGAGCTTTGAATAAATTTTACTTTTTTGTCAGTCAACAAATTAGTATTTACAGTATGTACACCTGTAAGACAGAAAATACCGAACCCATTATATAATTTCGAATGTTTAAAAAGTGATGTTATGTTGTAGCAAAACTTGGAGACCAGAGTGAATCTGATGATGTCACTTCCTGCGTTGCTAGCTTCCTCTTCCTGAGGAGATCCACTGGTCGCCAGGGGACAGCAAACTTCACGACATGTCAGCGGAGGAAGTGGCCAATCAGCTGGTGGTGTTTGACTGGGAGCTCTTCAGCTGCGTGCACGAGGTCGGTGAAACGCTCCAAGAAATATTTCAGAATTATATTCGTACACGTCGTGAGAGAAATTCTTATTCTTGCTGCTCAGACCTGAGAAGCTAATTCTGAGTCCTGTTTCGGTGCTTTGACTACGTTCAACTTGATTACAGGGTAGAATTGAAAATATTTGTTCATCGCGTGACGCCGCTCAGTTAAAATTTGGCTTGCACAGAAAAGATTTCCTGAAAAATTTCCAGCTGCTTCACAAGTTAAGCTGGATATTTTGGAAATATTCCAAAGTAGATTTATGGGAATTTATAAAATTCCCATAAATTTTATGGATTTTGGGAATTTAGTTTATATTATAAATAAAGTAAATAACTAGAATTTGGGGATAATTTCAACAAAGTGTATGAATATCAAGACTTATTAAGTCATATTTAGGCAAAACAAAACAATTATTTAAAGAAAACATTTCAACTGATTTTTTTCAAGCTAAAACTTAAAAACTTAAATGATGAAAACATGAATGTGGGGTGACTGCTGCATTGAATCTGGACGTTTTAGCCAAATCATGCTACAAAATATTTAAATTCCTTGTTAAAGGAATAAACCTTCAGTTTAGTACATTTCTGGTTAATTCCCAAATATTCCTGTTGATTCCCATGTAAAGTTTCAAAGTTTAAAAATTCCCAGAGTTTTGCAACCCTAATTAAAATCACATTTAAGTTCTTACTGTGTCCTGCAGGTGGAGTTTGTGTGTTATGTGTTTCATGGCGAGCAGTCTCGCTGGCGCCCCCTCAACCTGGAGCTGGTACTGCAGCGCTGCAGCGAGGTGCAGCACTGGGTCGCCACAGAGATCCTACAGTGCCAGTCGCTGCCGAAGAGGATCCAGCTGCTTCGCAAGTTCATCAAGATCGCAGCGCTGTAGGTTCAAAATTCACACGTCACTCGTTTATCAATCCGAAGAGAAAAATTGTGGAAATATTTTGTTCGTAATGATGAACATTTGCATGTTTTTCTCATCTAAACCGCATGAAAACTATCTCCATTTCATTTGCTCTGAATAAATAATGTGTAAGTTTATCCAGCCGTTCAGAAGACTTTCCTCTCCTCCCTGATGACAGTTACTGATTGATGCTATATCTGCTCTTTGCCGTTTTCTGTGTTGCAGCTGCAAGCAGCAGCAGGACCTGCTGTCCTTCCTGGCGGTGGTTCTGGGTCTGGACAACCCAGCCGTCAGCAGACTGAGGCTCACCTGGGAGGTACAACGACGCCTTCCACCACACTGTGTCATCATGCTAACATTACTAACTCCGTACCCATGCTAAGGATTCTTCTTTCTGCTAATTTTGCTCTAGAAGAGAAAAACATTTGTTTTGAAACCAAAGTCAGAATGCAAAAATAACAACCAAACAATTCAATGAAAATTTAATGTTATTTAAAAAATTACTAATTGAAGTCGATTAAAACCTTTAATCGTGATTAATCGCATATTTTTTTCACTGTTTAATCTATTTTTTTAAGATACTCTTAAAGAGAGTATCATTGTAATAATTATAGCATTTATATATTGTATTACTTACGCAAGCTGTTAAAAAGTGCACATAGACCCTAAACACACAGTTAATCCTGGTTTGTTATGATCGATATTTAAGTTGTCATTGTGTGAGGCAGACTGGTAGAGTTATGAATTCTGAGGTGCATTGAACGCATCAAATCTTCCTGTTACCACAAGTTTAAGTTTCATTTTCACTTCTCATCCAGTTTTAAATGCTAGAAGTTATGTATGTGTGAAAGAGACATGTAGCATCAGCATCTGGCCAGAACAGGGCTGTATAAGTCCGGTCCAATTATGTACATATGTGTCCTTTTTTTCACATCCAGTAAACAACAAAGTTTTAAGTGTGTTTAAGCTGGGACCGATGCAACTACAGGGCCAAGTCTCTTCAAAATGCCTCTGGACGGGGGAGGGGCCTACGGCATGAACCTTTTTAAGCTAAAACACCTTCCTACCCAGAATCCTCTATTATCACAAAGATGATGTTTAATATAACATTAGTAATAACTTTGTTCCTGGACACCTGATGTTATAAATCCTATAGACAAAGCTGGAAAACAATCAGAAACTTTACGATGAGAAGCTTCTTGTCAGTGCTTTTGGATGGGGGAGGGGGTCATACAGCATCACCTGCAGATAATGGAGAAGTAAATACACTCTTTCCCGTCTGTCTCCAATAGTCTTTGATAACATGTAGGACACATGTATGAACAATGCTCTCACAAAGAGCTTAAAGATAATACTTTTGATGTCTGCATCTATATAAATGTAGAATTAAAGTGCTCCAGGTTCTTCCAGTAAACTTGATGCAACACAGAAATGAACCACTGCTGTTCGTGTTTGCAAGTTTACCAAACTGTTGATTTTGGGGGAAAATGTGTGCTACTTCTAGTTTATACCTGTGGCAGTATCGATCCCAAATACAGTTGTGTTAGTGATGCGATCATCAGCTGATCTGACTGATCGATGGCCGCCGTGTCAAACCAAGATAATGAAATCTGTTGTGTGTGTGTTCAGGGTCTCCCCGGAAAGTTCAGGAAACAGTTTCAGCAGTTTGAAAGCATCGCTGTGAGTAGAAGTTTCATCGTTCTCAGCCATCAGGCTGACCTGCTTTCATACGAACACCTCATCCCTCCTTCCTCTCCCACAGGACCCCTCCAGGAACCACAAGTCCTACCGGGACCTGATCACCAGTCTGAGACCTCCGCTGATTCCCTTCACACCTCTGCTGCTCAAAGGTGATGCTGAAAGACGAACACAGATCAAGCAAGTTGTCGCGTACCTGCCGTTAGCTTGCGGTCGTCTTCGCCAAACAAAAGACGAACCTGCGAAAGATTTTCAAAGCAGTTATTGAAAACATAAATCTTATTTGTCCTCTGGGACTGTTTGCCTCTAGCTGTGGACCAGATGAGAAGCTGCTGCAGCATGTTAGCTCCCCTTTGCTAATTAGCACTTCTAGCTAATCAGTGTGAATCGCCGTTAACCTGCAACACGATTCTTGTTTTCATCCCTTCTTTTCATCTCATTTTCACCTCTGCAGCAGATCTGTTCTTCTAGTTTTTTGAAGACCAACTTTGAAAGTTAGCATCCCTGAAAGTTAGAAACTCAATTATCCCAGAAACCTGAAGCAGGTCCCAGAGAGAGTACCAGACTGGTCCTTCATAACAAAACCCAGAGGCGTTGATTCAGCCACATGAAAGGCTTGCATCTTCATCGCGGGTTTAATGGGACAGATCTGTTCTTTTATCTTTATCAGGACACTGACAGTAAACATCTCCGGTCCCCATAAGTGTACACAAACCTGGAAAAACACGTCTGCACAAAGTCAGAACCACACTGTTTGGATCGACTGCAGAGACTCTAACCAAACTCCGGTCCCACCATGGAACCAGCCTTAACCCAAAAAACTTGTTTTTAAACACTTTGTCTCACAATAACGGCATGTCCCCCATAAGCCGATGTGCAGAACGTCAGCGTCCCCGTCATGAGGAAAAGCGAGAATAAACACACACACACACACAGAGTAAAACCCAGAAATCGAGTGAAACCAAACAGGAGTAAGCAGAAGAAAGGCGTGCACGTGTGTGTGCGTAGCCTTAAGCCCTGTCTCCATGACAACCAGAGAGCAAAATAGATGCACAGATTTAAAATGTTTTTAAAGACAAGAAGATGTTATTTGTCGGGTTTCCGTGGAAACATGGAGGTTTACTTTCGTTTTGTTTGAAGCTGCAGAGTTCAGTCACGTGCACAGTCCTGTCCGTGCACGTGGTGACGGCAGCATGTCGGAGGCTGCTCTGTCGTGTTTTACTTGATGCGTTGGGCTGATTTCTGTGGTCTTTGTCCTCCAGACTTGACGTTTCTCCATGAGAGCTGCAAGACGTTCCACGGTGAACTGGTCAACTTTGAGAAGATGGTGAGTTCAGAGATCTTCACAGCCGCGTGTGCGTCGCCCGGTAACGCCGGACCGCGACGCGTGTGCTGCCAAGCGTCCTGCATTAGTAGCTTCCTGATATCACACGAACTTCTGATCCATAAACGTGATGTCAGTGAAAGTATTCACAACTGAAGACATGCCATGAAGCCACAGAGCAGAGTTTCAGCAGACAGGAAGCGACTGCAGATCAGACAGGAAATGACATCACAGGGAAATTAAATACGGGGCAAACATTGGTGTGACTAACCGTGTCTGTCTGTCCGTCCTGCAGCATAAAGTGGCGGAGATGGTGAGGAACATCCGGCGATACAGGAGCTCTCAGCTCGGTAAGTCTGCTCTTTGTCTCCATCTGGTGGTGATGCTGAGGTACTGCAGCCTTTTAACCGGCGCTGTTTCTGGTAGCTGTGGATACCGAGACGTCCCCGTCGTACCTGCAGACGAAGGCGTACGTCCGGCAGCTTCAGGTGATCGACAACCAGAATCTGCTGTTCGACATGTCCTGCAAGCTGGAGCCCAAAGACACGTAGAGGGAGGAAGACGAGGGGCAGAGGAGGAAGATCAGCAACCAGAGACGGACGTTCGGCTCTGCTCTTCACTCCTGCAGCAAGCTGCCCACACGGAGCCGGACCACAAACCCAGAGACTGGATGTGCATCCGGTCTGGGGTCAGACGTTGTACAACATCAGATGTGACGGCCAGAACGGGTTCCTGATTCCCAGCCGGGACCCAAACAGGAGACAGACAGAAGACAACAAGCAGCAGCTGCCGGTCGGAGCGAGAGGATGTAACACTTGGCCAGAAAACCCGACAAGAAAAGCCTGAAACATGGCCAGAAAACCCGACAAGAAAAGCCTGAGACACGGCCAGAAAAACCCAAGAAAAGCCTGAAACATGACCAGAAAAACCCAAGAAAAGCCTGAAATACGGCCAGAAAAACCCAAGAAAAGCCTGAAACACGGCCAGAAAAACCCAAGAAAAGCCTGAAATACGGGCAGAAAAACCCAAGAAAAGCCTGAAACATGGCCAGAAAAACCCAAGAAAAGCCTGAAACACGGCAAATCAAACCCGATTCTGTCAGAAAGCAGGAAACTGATTAGAAAGCCAACATGTCCTAGTTTATTTAGAGTAATAATTATACTACCGTATTTTCTGGATTATAAGTCCATCAGTCAGAAAGTCGCATTTCTTTAGATATTAATTTACCATAATCAAAGCCGATGAACAGAAATTTAAACTAGCGAGTTGATTTATTCAGAGCAACCTGAATAGCAGCGTGCTACGCTAATGCAGCACGTTAAGTCATGAGCGATGCATAAACAACCGTTTCAAGCCCCAGTTTCTCTCATTCACCTGTCAGAGCCAGCTCATCAAGAAGTCTGACAAGCCAGTTAGCCGTAAGCTAGTTCACCTAGTCGGCCTTATAGTCTGGAAACTGCGGTAAATTAGAAGAAAAGGATGATTAAAGTAACTTAAAGAGGAAAAATATCTCCTGCCTCATAATCAGAAAATCTTAATAAATTAGGAAAATATTTTTAGAAATTCATCTGAGAAAAAAATCTAATATGAAACGAAGAAAGAAGATTTTTTAACAGCAGCTGTTTGTTGGACCGGTCCCTCACTTCCTCCTCCTCCTGTGTGGACCAATCAGACTGCTGGCCACCAGTCATGTGACGCGCCTCAGACCCGGTTCTTTGCTTCTTATTTGCTGTTTCTTCAGATTTCTGCTTTTTTATGAACCAAACGTTGGATCGTCTGCAGGTCTGAGATGGGCGGAGGACGAAGGCTCAACCGGAAGCAGGAAGACCTTCATCATCGTCACAGACTTTGTCTCCAGTTTGCCTCTAAGCTTTGACACTTTTTGATTGGTCGTTCCTGGCTGTGACATCAGACGTCAAGGCCGACCTTTGACCGTGAACTCTACCTGCACCTGAACGCGTCACGTTCCTGTGATGCGTTTATTGACGCCGCCTGCGACGGACTCCGGAGCGCTGCTGGAGGGTGTCGCGGTGCGTTCAAGGACTCGGACGAAGGGATGATGCTGGTTTTCTACCCAACGTCCCAGTAATGACGATCCGGATCAGACCGGATCAGGTCTGGCTCACTTTAAAGGACCAGTCTGCTTTTTTTTTGTTTGTTTGTTTCACCTGATCTGGATCTGGTTCAGTTTTCTTCATATTTCTGCTTTTAATCTTAAATATTATAAAATTTATTTCTGTTCAGGTTGTTTTTCATGTGGAACGAAGCTAAAACTCTAACAAGTAAAAAAACAGGGTCTGGTTCTTTTAGTACCTGGATCCGTACCGGATCAGCAGCCAATCAGTGATCTCCATCTTTTTCTCGGCGGTCGGGATCTCTCTGCTGTCACCAACGCGCTTTACGGAACCACCCCTCACCAAGCCGGCCTCCTGTTGGTCGGTTCGGGGAAACCGGCGGTTCCAAGGCAATAACAGGAAGGACAGGAAGTGAAGCTGATTGGTCGGTTTTCTCACATCAACAAAGCACTTTTTGCCAAACCTCAGGGCTCAGAGACACAGAGAGGTTTTGTTTACTCTTCTTCTCCATCAGTTGTCGCGTTGTGTTGCGATTGGTTCGTGTTCGTGCAGCTGATCCCACTTCAGCCATATTTACTCTGATAGTACAGCCTCGTTGTTTTACCCTGAGACGGCCACCGGAGCTGAGCTCGGCTCGTAGTCACCGCCACACACCGACAAAACGTACAGAAGAAGCTGGCCAATCAGAGGACAGGAGGGCCTTAAATCTGTTTATGGTCCTCTGAGGCCTCCGTAGGCGTCATGTGATGTTTGCTCAGATCGACTAAACGGGTCAAACGTGGCGCTGGGACCAGACTGGGACGGGACGGGTACTGGGCTCGCTGGACCCGGGGGGTTCAGGCCGTCTCAGCTCTGGTGGTCGGTGGACCTTCATCATTCTCCATCTGTACCATAAACATCGCGCCCGGAACCGGCGGGTTACCTCCCAGTTTACACTTTTATTCTCTTTTATCCACATTTACGCTAAAATCCATTTGTTTTAGAAAAGTTTGAGGACAAATTTTAAAGATGAGTGTGAAAGGGAAACAGGCGCTTACGTGAGTTTGAACTGGTTAGTTGATTCGGGACGGGTGAAGACGAGACCTCCAACCCAACATGGACTCCATCTCCCAACAAAACCAGTAAAGACACAAAGCAAAATCCCAGCAACTTGAAATTTAGATGAATTTTCCAAAATGTTCCTCTGGATGTCCAGATTTGCTGAAGCTTAGAGCATCAGACCGGATGTAGGCTGTGTCCGAATGTCCACCAGTACACCAGCCCGCCCCGCCTTTCCCTACCCTGCAGACCAAGAACAGGTCCTACTTGGAAAAGTTGTTTATTCAGGCAATTCAACATAAAAAGGTGAAACCGATACATTTTATGTACTAAGTACATAAGGTTTTACTTTCAGAGGCCTGACTTTTTTTTAAATCTAAAATCCTTTTATTGATTTCAAGCAATATTCCAGTTTTTTAATTTGAGGTTTTCTGAAGCTGCAAATCCTGATCAGCAAAATCTAAA
>JBAMHT010000021.1:22988771-23003551 GCA_037177075.1 Craterocephalus fluviatilis
TCCGGCAGTCACGAGACTCGTGACGGTGACAAGATGGCGGAGGAAGGAACCGCCCAATGTGCATCACTTCAGCTCAACACAATCCTATGGGTCACGTGGTTTAAGGGTTTGTCCATTCTTTTTACAGTACGTGGCTTCGACACAAGAACAAAACGTGCGCAGAGAGGTGCTAACTGCTAACTGGCAAACACTGTTCACTAATTTTAGCTTGTTGATGGTAAAACAGAGCAATGCCGTTGTGTAAAAGCTGCACATTTTGGTGCAAAAGCTGAAAACAAGACAGGATTGTCTGGAAAAGCACCACAACACAGCTGCTCATGGACGGCGTCATGGTTGTTGTGTTTGGTGCGCGTTCGTCACACTGACGTCACAACCGGCAGTTGTGCGGTTACGGCATCTCCACAGGATGAAGACGGTGGAGGTTTCCAACTCCAACTTGGGACCTGGTTCAGAATGGTTTGGTCTCATGGCGGCTAATCTCCGGCTACGTGGGGATGATAGGGGGGATTTCTAAAGACATTTGCGGTTTTACTGCAATCCGGCGGCGTGTGGACGGCCCCTTAGTGACCTGGTCCAAACCTCCAACATGTAGGACATACCAAAGATCCTCCATGGGGTTCAGGTCCAGACTTTAAGGTGGAAATGATGTTTCCTGTTCCCTGAACCGGTCTTACACAGTCTGAGCCCCATGAATCCTTAACCTAGACCTGAGCCTGAACAGGGTCTATGTGGACCCTCAGACTTACTTCATGGCTCTGGCTTCACGTTTCTCTGCTGTCTGTCAGCATCAGAGAAGCATCCGGACCTGCAACTGATGCATCTTCTGCGGTTTTTCCCTGCAGGATCAAATCTCTGCGTCCACATCAGGCTCAGGCGAACGTCTGGTCGGTGCAGAACGAGATAAACCAGATATTGAACAGAATCATTTCATCTGTGTCAGGAAACATGTAAAACCTGCTGGACGGTGGCCCCCGAGGGACAGAATGGGACATTCCTGCTTTCTCCCTGAGTGACAGAACATGTCCTACGAACACAGCTGAAGCACCTTGGGTACGGGTGGGTGTAGAAATCGGTCCAGGGACAGAGCGGCACATGGAAATTAGATAAAATTTCACTACATGAATAAATGGGACTGTAATATTTTTTCATCTCGGATCCTCTCAGATCAGAATCTTATCTCCAGTGGAACAGATGATTCTGTTCTTCTTTTCCCATGATGATCAAACATTACAGCTGGAGGTTCAGCAGAAAGAGAGCATGTTGTTTTAAAATCTGTCAGCTTCCCGTCTGCTTCCAGATAGATTTCTAAACATCTTTATTCCTGTTAAAACCTGTTAAAGGTTTTATTCCAGGGTATTTATCTCTCAGGTCCCTTATTTATTCCTAAACCACAAAGTTTAGGTTTTACAACTGTCTGGACGACCTGAAAGCATCCAGGAGTAAAGCTTTGAATTAAAAGCCTATTTAGTCTTCATCATTTCACTTCCATTTATTATTAAATCCGATTTTATAATTTTCAGACTGTTTTATCTAGTTATTACTTATTTATATTCTTTTATTAACTTGCTGTAATATTTAACTGACATCTTAAATGCTGTAAGATTTTTATTTTATTTTATTAAAGATCATATATTGTTTTGTTTTGTTTTATTTTACATTTCATCTTATATTGATTGCGGCCTGGTTTGATGAGTCACATTGTTTTTAGTTAATTCTGTTTTTAATGTTTTTACTTTTTTTTAGTAATTTGTGTTGCAATTTTTGTATGAAAACGTGTTTTTAGAAATATACTGATTCATAATAATAACATTTTAAAACTCAATTAAATGAAAGATTCCAGGTTTAAGGGCATAATTGACCTGATGATCCTGACCAAATATTTCTACTTTCCTAATAAAATAGTTTTATCAATGTTTCTTCATCACATCTGATGGTTTAATAACTAATAAATCCTCAGCATGCCCCAACCCTCCAATGCCCATTCTTCATGTCACTGCAGAACGTGATAAATTGTTGGAGAACCAATTCATTATTATCAGGTTTGTAGCAGCAGAAAACGTCTAAAACGTGGTTCCCAAACTGTGGGTCGGAACCCAGATCGCAAGGTCATTTCCTATTTGGGATTTTTATCATGGCTGTGCAAAATGAACCATTAGCAAAGGGACAAATTAAATAAAAAAACGAAATTCTTTAACACATTAATGCATAAAGTCACATGAATCCTCCTTATTTGTGAAAACAGACTATTTTCAAGCTTTAGAGGCTCCTGCAAACCCGTCTGATATATAATTAATAATTCCAAGAGGGTAACAAACACCCATACATCTTGGTGAAACCAGTGGTCTAAAACCTGCAGGGTGGGGGTCCCGGAGGACCAAAGTTAGACACCCATGTTGTAAACCATCCATTTAATAATCTAATTTACATCTTCTCGTGTAAGGACAGTTTGTATCTAAAACATGAGGGTTTATGTAATCGCTGCAGTTCTGGATCAGCTGTGATGAAGCATCCAGCATGATGGACACAATCTTGGACTTCAGCCATGGACAAAAAGGCCTCGAAGTTTTGCAAAATGTTGCTGAGAAACTTTCTATGAGGCAGTAAAATGCAGGGTGAACGGGTTTACCTCATGAACCAGTGTCGGTATGAGCTTTACTGTCACCTGATGATTGAAGGTGTCGCTCTAAATGAAACATTTTCGGTGAACCTGTCACGCACCTGTGACACTTGAAGGCAGTTGTGCATTGCTGGGTCGTGTTTGCAGCAGGACCTGTTGGTTTGTGGATGAAAGGAGACAGAAGACAGATGAGTTGGCTCGGCGCTGCAGGAGTGAAAGGTTTTATTTCTGTGGCAGAATGTCAAAGATCAGGGAGTGGAAACAGGTTTGTTAACATCCACTGATTGTCACAAAGCAAACAGTTGGCTTCAGATTAATATGATTCATTGTGTGCAGCATGGGAGGTGTTTACAGTGTTGATTGGGGTGTGATCGGCTCTGAGCTCCGGTGGTGAAAGATAAGAAGCTTGGCGAATGATGTGAACAGGGTGGGTCAAAACTTGTAAGTAGCCAGACAGAAAACTGAGCATGTTTCAACAGAGTGAATTTACCTTTTCCTCACATTGTCTTTTTTCTGTATGAAAGGACCCCCTGAAGTAGATCTTCCCACCCAGCAGGGCGGTATGTGCAATCCTGCTCCTTACAGGAACCCGACACATGTCAGATCACTACAGACGTGTCAGAATCAAGAAATGTGCTATCATATCAAAGTGATATAGCCCCAGGAATAAGTAAAGTAGTCCTAGGACTGATAAAGTAATGCTAGTGAGGCAGGATAGACAAGCGCTAACCCACAACTTCTCAGGGGAAAGTCATGTGCTCTGACTAGTCAGCCGAAGGGACAACCCTGCTGCCAAGTAGCCAGGGCGCATCATCAGAACTGTTTTTGAAATTATATTGTATAAAACTGTATTTTGATGACGAATAAAATAAAGATATCGACTTAACTTTGCCGTTTTGTGGTTCTTGCTAGCTCAGCAACAATGAGCAATATGACGACCATAAGTAGTATTTAATTTCAGAACTTGTCACATTCTGCACATCATTTCACTTTACGAACTGCCACATTAAATATGCAACATCATTTCCTTTAAACAATGTCAAAAAATATGGCTAATCAGTGGTATCGTGAAGCTCTTACTGATTCTGATCGCAAAGGATGCAAGAATAAATGGGTATTAGCAAACAGCATGCGATTAGCAGATCTGCTACAAATTGATGAGGCTAAATGAAGCAACGATGTGTCAAAATGGCCATTAATCATACGGCCTCATACAGATCTGATAGAGACGCCCAACGTGCACACAAAGGAAAATCTGCGGGCTTACAAGTCGCTGGATGCATACAATTACGTCCTTTGTGGCCATGTCCAAAAAATTCTGACATTCGAGACGGACCCTGTGTTTTTCTTTGAAAGAGCAGGTGCAAAGTCAGCGACACGGCTTAGAAATCATTATGATGCCTGCGTGTGTGTCAGAAAGGAGCTTGGCTACATCACGGCAAACTGCACCTGCATGGCTTACCTGGCGCAACAATTAGGCCTACATCAACTTTTATTTGGCGGGCACGAACTGCCCCAAGAGGCAAAAAGCATGACTTACAGTTATTTTATTTTAATTAATTTATTAAATGTAATCATTTGATTAATTTGCACAATGTCTCGCTGCCTTTAGGACCATCAGAACCCCAATCCGCCCGCCGCACAGCGCTGAGCCAAAGTTCTCTTCCGTTTTTATCGTGCCTTTTCCTCTTAGCGTGTTAAACATCTTCCAACCATCATTTGTAGACTCTGACAGTTGAGTCATTTTATCTCTGTAGCTAATCCCCCCGTAGTCAAAATGGCCTAACTCTTCCTGTGCTTTCTTTCCCGTGGTTGCAAACATCCTATCTATGACACTGCCCAGAAACCCATCTATAGACCGGGAACAAGCAGTTATTGTACTTCTGTGTAACAATAAAATGTTCAATTCTGTTCTGATTTGCATAAGCAACAAAAAACACTCCTAAGTTGGCCACAGGCCGAAATTCCTTCATGATCATACCGATGATCATTATGATTTATGTTCAGTGAAAGGAAGCCAGGAACTTCTCCGAGAGTTCTCAGGGTCATGTAAACAGAATTAAAGCTCTTTATTCTGCTGGTGAAATAAATCAACATCACTGGTTCAGTCAACAGAAAACTGTTCTTTGTCCATTTTAACAGTTAATCTAGATAAATGTGATCACAAAGAGCAGCCAACCTGTTACCATGGATAAACACAGCAGCAGCAGATGGAAATGGAAAGTTTACAGAAATGCAATGAACACTAAAACCTCTTTGCTACTTTCTGGAGGCACAAAACCATCAATGATCTGCTGCAGAGGGTTTTAATGAAACCTTGAAACCTGGAGACGTTTTCACAGCTTTACCAGTCCCACTCGCAGACATAGACCCCTGTGCACACGGAAACACTGGACCAAAGAACAAGAAATTTAAATAAACTAAAATACTCATAAAAGAAAGTATTAGTAAGACATAAAAAAGTTTTGAATTAAAGTAGCAAAATCTTAAATGATATCAGAATGTCTGAAACCAATTTATAAATAGTTAAAAGAAAAAGGAAAACATAGATAAGAAATAAAAGAAAAAATAACCAAAACAAACAAATAGTAATCAAATATGTTAAAGACCAGGTTGAGTCTGAAACTACTGAGTAGGTTCAGTAAGTTGAGATAAGTGGAGAATTAAAAGCAGTCAAATTCCAAATTAAAAAGGTGGGTCTTGAGTCTCCTTTTAAAAACACAACAGTCTCTGCAGCCCTGATGGTCTCTGGCAGGTAACTAAAGCATTTAACTAAAATCAGGTGTGTTGGAGCAGGAAACATCTAAACCCTGCAGGGTGGTGGTCCTGGAGGACCAGAGTTGGATGTGCATGTTCGTGTCCACCATGGGGCACACCATCAAAATCTGCACATCATTTTCAAACTTATCACACGTTTTTCTCTCAGTATCGGAGAACAGCTTGCATCTGAAACGTTGCAGAATGTGGGAATGGTTGATTTCTGGTCTTACCACAACTTTCCCCTGCAGCTTGAGGCATGTGAGAGCACCCACACACCTTTTACACAGAAACAGTCTGGCATTTACTGCTGCTTCATTTCAGTAAATGTCCTGAAGCGTTGGAGCAATTGTTCCTAAAGGTCTGCTTTTATAACTTCTCACAGATTAAAGGTCGCACCAACCCTGCAGGTTGAGGCGCTTATGCTGATAAAAGGCTACATTTTTCCTGGACCCTCCCCTCCACACCCTGCTCAGACCTCCCGTCCTGCCCACATACCTGCTGTCAGGTACCTGCTGAGTGATCCCACAGCTCTGTGGCTGGAAGAGCTATAAAAGGCAGTCGTGCTGCACAGTTCGTCACTCTCTGTCGCCTCCAGCCGCAGCAGAAACACAGCATCCACCATGGCCACCCTCATCTCTCGCTCTTCCTCCCGCTCCGTCAGGTCCTCCGTGGGGAGCTCCAGCGGCTCCATGATGGGCTATGGCGGCGGGTCAAGGATCTCCTCCATGAGGGCCGGCAGCGTGTACGGCGGGGCTGGGGGCTCCGGGGTCCGCATCTCTTCCTCCTCATCCTCCTCCATGGGTGGGGGCCACGGTGGCGGCTACTCGTCTTCGATGAACTACAGCTCATCCGGGATGGACGACAACCTAATCGGCAACGAGAAGTTCACCATGCAGAACCTGAACGACCGCCTGGCCACCTACCTGGCCAAGGTGCACTCTCTGGAGAAGGCCAACGCCGACCTGGAGCTGAAGATCCGGCAGTTTGTAGAGAGCAAGGTGGGCCCCACCACCCGGGACTACTCCTCCTTCTTCGCCACCATCTCCGAGATCACCGGGAAGGTAAGCACCATCATCATCATCCTGCATCCTGCAATGGAAAGATGTCAGAAAACTTTCATCTTTTCCTGCCACAGTTCAAACCAGATGTTTTTACTCATAAACAGTATCTTGTTTTTTGTTTTTAAATAAATACAAACATTTACAAAAATGAATAAATCCTCAAAAAGAATCAGCTTGTTGTTCGTGGTTTGCAGGTTATGACATCATCCATAGACAGATGATGATCCTGACGTATCTACTTCTTGTCTCCAGATTCAGGACGCCATCAGGACAAACGGATCCGTCCACCTCAGCATTGATAACGCTCGCCTGGCTGCCGACGACTTCAGGACCAAGTGAGTACAGAAAACAGGAACCTGATCAGACATAGACTTCCTGTTCCACTGATCTGACTGAAAAATGAATTTATAACTTACTTATTGCCTGATGTATTTCTGACCCATCGGGGGTTTTAACGTTCAGAGCAGGTGAACATTCAGTCAGACTGCCCTGGCTCTACCTCCTCCTCCAGGTACGAGAACGAGCTGGCCATGAGGCAGTCAGTGGAGGCCGACATCGGCGGGCTGAGGAAGGTCCTGGACGATCTGACGCTGGCTAGGACCGACCTGGAGATGCAGATCGAGGGCCTGAGAGAGGAGCTGATCTTCCTCAAGAAGAACCACGAGGAGGTGAGAGTGGAAACATGCAAGAGATTTAAAATGAATCTACAGGTCTGTGGGATCAATATGCAAACAATGCAAGCAAAAACTTCCTTTGGAAAATAAGAAGAAGAATAAGAGTTTTTAAACAATATGGTCAAGCTTACTGTAAAAACTGCAGTAAAAAAAGGGAAATGTCAAAATTTAAACAACGAGAAATCAAACACCCAAGCCAAGACTGCTCAGGCGAGTTTCTTTTCACAGTGATTTAAAGGAAAAAATGAGTTTGTTTTCTGCTTGTGGAAGCTTTAATAGACAGCTTTACCTTCATTCCAGCTGATGTCAGAAACTCCACCAGTGGAAGTTCCTCTGGGATCATTACTGGTTCCACACGGTTAACAAAACTACTCATTTTCATCCAAGATCCACTTACTTCTAACACCCTATCATGTGCAGCTCGATTGGTCACATGATCACAGCTCTGATGTAGTTATTTAAAATTTGTCTGCAGTTCAGCAACATGACCAGCAGGGGGAACGGCTACAGGGATCACAAATCAGCTAAAAAACGTTGTTAGGGGTGAAATAAGTTGGAAATAAAGTCTGAAGAAGTTTGTATGTTTGTGTGCAGGAGATGCTCGCCATGCGCACTCAGATGACCGGTCAGGTGAACGTGGAGGTGGACGCCGCTCCCGGAGTAGACCTCACAAAGGTCATGGCTGATATCAGAGAGCACTACGAATCCGTCACTGCCAAGAACCAGAGAGACCTGGAGGCCTGGTTCCAGACCAAGGTACGACCATGACATCACTTCCTGTCCACGTGCCACCGTGATGCATGTCCCTGACCATGCTGTGTCGTCTCCTCTGCAGACAGAGGCGCTGAACAAAGAGGTCATCACTCAGACGACGACGCTGCAGACGTCCAGGAGTGAAGTCACAGAAGTGAAGCGTTCGCTGCAGGCTCTGGAGATCGAGCTGCAGTCCATGCTGGGCATGGTGAGCGCCGCACAGACACACAAACTTTTTATCCAGCAGTAGCTAAACCAGGTCAAACCAGCCCGTCAGGGTCAGGAGTCCGCCTCACACCGGAAACCAAGCGGACCTGAGAGGAAATTCCTGATGAATTCAGTCGTAAAGAGCTCATGTGGATTTCCTTCTCTGCCGGTGTGTCTGCAGAAAGCGTCTCTGGAAGCAACTCTGGCCGAGACTCAGAACAGATACTCCATGCAGCTCTCCGGGTACCAGGTGCAGGTGAGACATGTTCACTGTGGGGGTGGGGACACACATGTGGGCGCAGCTGCAGCCTCACCTGGGCTTGGACTTCCAGGTGACGTCTCTGGAGGAGCAGCTGGTGCAGCTGAGGGCCGACCTGGAGCGTCAGAGACAGGAATACCAGATGCTGCTGGACATCAAGACCCGGCTGGAGCTGGAGATCGCCGAGTACAGGAGGCTGCTGGACGGGGAGACAGTCAGCACGTGAGGCTCACACAGGCGAACGTTTAAAACGGAGCCGACAGGTGACGCTCAACTTGTGTCCTTTGATTGGTCCACAGATCTTCGTCCACCACCACAACCAGGAGGGTAGTGACAGTGGTGGAGCAGGTGGTCGACGGGAAGGTGGTCTCCACCTCATCTTCGTCTTCATCCTCCTCAGCAGTGATCAGCTAAGCCAGCCAATCAGGATGTCCATCTTCTCTCTGTTCACTCTGTTCCACGGATCAGCTGTGAAAATAAAGGAGAGTCCAGATTTACGTTTGTTTCTGTCGTCTTTCTCGCGTTCATAGAAAGCAGCTGAAACCGGTATAATGTGGTTTTATTCTCCATCACGTTTTTGTCCTTCAGGGACAAAAGTTTCTTGCCCAAACACTTCTGATGCACATGAAATGGATCCAACGGCTTGTTGTCAAATCCGACAACAGCCTGTTGATCCATTTATTTGGGTTAAGTGTATTGAAGCAGCAAACATATAAAACCTCCAGGCCAGAGGTCCCAGAGGTCCAGCATTACCGTAAATGTTACATCATTATAATCATATATACAGCATTGGATATGAACCAAAAATCATGAGAATATAATAAAATATCAAGGAGTTGAGATGGATGAAATATGGAGGCATGAAATACAATTTTACTGAGTAGATTTAGTCACAACTTAGAGTGCAGTGATATCAATAAAACCAGTAAGTATCAGTATGTTTTTATTAAATACAACTATTAATTACAAGTGTAGTGATCATTTTAGCACAAGAAAGACTGTTTAGTTGACTATTTCTGTTCTTTAATAATCCCAGCTGTTGTTTTTTATATAGTTGGTTAGCCGGATTTGTCAGCTTTAAAATCAGGTAAAGCTGGGAAATATGGAGCAACACAGTTAAACGTGAGGGCGGAGCCCCCAAATTATCCATGGAATTAGGCTCCCCGGTGATGTCAGCTGACATAATTAACCCAGAGCTTTATTGTCATTACATCAATAACATGATTAAATTGAAATAGTGTCTCAATATGAGCAACAACATATCACATAGAAAAAAAACACAACATCTCATAATGTGCAGGATGGGTGGGAACAGAAGATCCAGGTGGCTTTTTCTCTCCATCTGGTGGTGTAGCGTTCCCAACGGTACCCTGGACAGATTCTACCACCTTCTACAATGTCTCCTCCCTGCCACATGCAACATTTTCTCCTTACTTTAGGAATAAAAGCACAAAGTAAATACATGTATTAATAGAAAATCTAAAGTACATCACAATGAAATAAACAAGTTTTTATTCATTTTGAAGAATTGGTCCTACCCCAAACAGAATGTAAACATGCCAGGATAAACCCGGTCGGGGTGTTCAGCTATAAAAATTCTTCATGAGACAATCAGAGGCGTAGTTTTAACTTTGAGTCTTGAAAACGTCCAATCTGGACCTTTAATGTCTGACTGCGACCATAATCACTTTAACACCGTGTTACTGGCAGCGCCCCAGTCAGCTGCCCACTCATGTTGAAGAATTTAAATCCAAAAGGGACAAAGGACAGTCCCATCATTGATGTTTATTTCATACAACTTGATCAAAATAAGCATAGTTAAATGAAAAATAATCATAAAGTAAATTTCACACATAAATTAGTAATAATCAATGACGGCAGTGTGATCTCTCGCTCCAGTAATACAGGGAATCAGAAATAAAATAATCTGCTGATGCTGATTCTTCTTTGTGCAGAATTTTGTTGTAATTAAAGAGATTCTAATTAATTCTTGAGGAATTTATTCTGAGAAATTTTCTGGTAATCTGGTGGGCTCCAGAGTGATTGCACAAATGCATTGACTTGGACATTTGGGATTATTTTTAGATTTAGACTGATTACTTTCTTTACTGTTCAACACTTTTAAAACTTCAGTTTGAATGCTGCTGTTGTCATTTACCGAACACAGCTGCACAGAAACTACAGATGTTTGGAGACTTTGGGTGAAAGTAGACAACTGATAAATTAACTTATGTAAATATGCTGAATCCTCTTTGTAAACACCGTTAAAATGTTGTTAGATTCCTACAGAAAGAAATGTTTAAAAACCTTTTAAAAACTCACCGTTTTGAGTTTTTTTTAAAATTTACTTCCCAGGGAATATTTGTAGTAGGTCAATAAAATGTTTGCCTTTCTGGACTTCTGGGGGAGTGTGTGCACATAAAATCACAGAAGAAACACAGACATGAACAGAAATATTCAGCAGATTCCAAACTCGTCTTCATCTAAGTGCAGAGAGATGACAGCAAAGCGTTTTAATGAGCCTGTAAATCCTCCAGGTGAGTCCTCTGGGTAAGAACAGGTCCATGCCACCCCCTGCTGTTTGCTGGCCTGAACGCCATCTTGGCTCAGGAGGCAGCTGTAGAATCTCTGCAAGCCTCTTCACGCCCTTGCAGCCTCCGGCCTTCATTCCTCATTTTCATGCAGCCAGAAACTTCATGCAGATCAGAGGAGTTTCTTCTTCTTTGTGAAAATAGGCATAAAAGAGGTTCGGGCGACGCAAACTCTTTGTGACGACACCAAAACAAAAATGCTTCTTCCAATATTCTGCTGCTCTGTTTACATGAATCACCCTTTAGAGTCCAGGAGGCCTTTTGTTCCTCCTTACAAACCCTAACTCTCAGAAACGCTCAGATTTCTGACTAACTCCTGCGGTGACCTCCACGCTTCGCAGTTCTCTCAGATTTTAGATCAAAATTCTCCAAAACATCCATCTTTCCCTGAGCTGGAAGCAGAAACGATTCAGGACTAAGAAGGACACGGGGCCAGACTGACACTCAGCTGGGACGAGGGATAAATATTAGAATAATAAGAATAATAAATATTCCACATGAAGTTATTTAGATGGTTCATCTAATGCAATCTGTTCACAATGTTGCATGATACATCTTCCCTCAGACCCTAAAAACAGCATCATCGCATTCTGCTCAGCTCTAGTCCAACAAAATTGTTTTACTCGTTCTTCCACCAGAAGCAGAATGTTGTTCTTGTTCTGGCCGGACGGGGTTGAGGACACGTCAACACTTTGGGCCGAGCTCTGTCCTCATGGGGAGAAGTGCAGCGTGATTGGTCGGACATGTGAGGTGGGCGTAAATAAGGTGTGACAGCATGAAGGGACGCAGTGACGTCACATTTCTACTGATGCATGAGCAGCTTTAACTAACAGCTGATGGAGAGAAAGTACAGAAACGTTTTCACCTCACGGTGAATAAAGACACGATGCTGTCTCAGTCCTGCTCTTTCTCCCACCATGTTCCGCCTAAAACAACACACAACCGGCTCATAGAGACACAACACCCGTCCCGTCTCGCACAAAGCTTCTTGAGGAGGATGAAAAAAAACTTTTTTCTCATTCTTGCGGCCTCGAGAACAAAATTTTGCCGTCTGGATGGAGGATGGAAGGAGCTTTAAGCAGCTTCCACCTCATCAAAAGTTGCATTCATTTAAAAAGCCCAGCTTGGTCCTGCCACTGCCTCTAACCACAGTCCTCCAGCAGCAGCCGATAACCTGAAGACGATTTCACTGCATGACGTGGTGGCATCATGGAGGCTTCACATTACTGCTGCTGATAGAAAGGAGTCTGAAAAAAAGTTTGGGAACTAGAAGAAGATAAAACGGAACTCGTAGTTTTTGGATTAAAAGTCAAACCTGGACCCAGACCAGGTCTGGGTTTACATCTACAACGGTGTTGAATTGCGTCCGGTGAAAAAAGTCCAAGCAAGATGTAAACCTCCCGATTTCTCCGGCTACATGATGAATATTAAGAAAGTGTTCCTACGTCTCAATCAGCATGAGGGTGAGAAAACAAATGAAGGCACATCATTCTGAGGGCGGAGTTTCCCTTTAAAGAACATCTGGACTGATGAATCAGCAAGACTTCTCCATTTATCTTTGTAGACCAGATACTGGAACCAGGTCTTCCCATCGTCGGACCTTTACTTCCTGACTGCTTGTTGCTAGGCTACAAAGCCCTGACTGGTTTATTCAGGGAACTTCTGGTTCGTTATGAACCAACCGGATCCTTCAGGTCATCAGGGTCAGGTCTACTTCCTGGTCCCAGAGTCAGACCCAAACCTGGAGAGGCAGCGTTTAGTTTCTATATCAAACTCCCAGAAACCGGCAGGTCTGCTGAAACTCTGCTGCTTCAAATCAACGTCAAAAATTTTCCTATTTGCTGCTTTTTATCAGAAAATCTTCCATTTCTTCACACAGGAACTTTAATTTCTGGCATTTTTTAACTATATATTAATTTGTTTTCAGTTTTAATGCTTCCTCTGCTCCCCATTGAAATGCTTTTAATGTTTTATGCAAAGCACCTGTGATGCAGATAAACCTCCCGTATCTCCTCTCCATTCTGTCTCCTCTGACCCCCCAGCCAGGTTTAGCAGTAATATGGCCTGTAGAGATAAAAATGTTAAACAAGATAACTAAACATCACGAGAACTACATCCAGTTTCCCTCACCAAAGTAGAAATATTCAGCTCAGCTGGGCACAAATGTTGACAACCACAATTTTCCTTCACTTTTAAAACCATTTAACTTTATTTGAACAGCATCAGGTCACAACAAACGATGTGTGAAGGAAGTTTAAACAGAAGGTTCAGGTAGAAACAGTCCAGTTGGTCCAGATCATTTCTGGGGTTCTGCCCCTCCCATGTGCACTGTAAACCCAGATAAGTTTAATCTTCTTAAAAAAACCCAAGGTAACTCATTGCCTTAGATTTTTTTAAGTAATAAAATGTAGTGGACTATAGTGCCTTTTAGCATGCATTTAAATATTTAAGTTGAATGTACTAATCACAGAGTTACAGGAACTAAAGGTACTGAGTTATGACGAATTTGTTGAACTCAGCTTGTTAAGTAAGCATTACTTTTCTCAACTTGATCAGTTTGATTTTACTGGATGTTCTGAGGTTGTGGAGGAAACTTACGTAATTTAATTCCACATGAATTAGAAGCAATGTTTCAGGAAATGTTTAATTTCAAGTTCATTTTACTCAAAGTAATTGATGAACTCAAAAAAGCATGAGGGAGTGGAGCGTCTGCTCTAAGTATTGTTGGCAAGATCACATCAATCATCATCATTGACCAATGAGCTTGAATACAAAAAAAAGTCTAATTGGCCTTAAATTTCCAAACCACAAACTTTTTAACTGGTTGGACAACAGTGGTTTGTTCCTAAAACATTGTCTTTTGCTACAACAATATCCCTCCCATTAAATTAGTCCTCATATGAGATGGTGCGACAAGTACAGTAAGTCTCGCTGTGGGTTTTGTGCTACTCTGACCAAACTAAGACTGAGAACTAACAGAGAAACGGGTCCTAACTAAGCGTGAATGCAGCACTAAAATACAGAGAATGTCAGTGTTCCTGCAGTTATTGATTGTGTAGTCTTAGGCATAAAACGGAGCACAAAGTAAAACTTGTCCAACAAATGGAAGCTAAGGCTGTGCCAAGATTCTGCTTCCAATTCGGGACCTGCTGCTAAAGTGGTCTGCGTTGCAGAGCTGAGTGCATAAGCTGCAGATGTGTGAAGTGACAAACACCAGACTAAATATCTCTGGCTCTGCTTCATGCCAAATGAAGCAAATGGCCATTTGGTCAATGAAAAATGTGAGACATGGACACCGCTTTCATGTAACTATACAGAGTACACACTTAAATTGACATGGAGGTTTCATCGATGAGGCTGCAAACAATTTCGCTTAATGCGGCTTGATAGAAGAACGCTCTATCAGATCATGATAAGGCTAAAAGAATATCCTTTTAAAATAAGATCCAAACCAAAGATGATTCGACACAGAAACAAATAGTTTAAGATTTTTCTATTGATATTACGAATAGAGCTGTGCTTGAACGAATTTGTTAAAAACAAAAGAAGCAATTCTTTAAATAGCGTTTCATATTAGTGGAAAAAATCATAAATATTCAGTCATCTCCACTCACCTGCAGGTTTAGCTGGTTTATAGCCTGCAGGACCTACTCCAGCAGCCCCTAGTAAAACAAAAGTCATACGGATTATTGATTCATGTTATGCACTGTTATGGACAGTTTCTGGCTCAGTAATTTATCTTCACAGCAGCTGACATGCATTTTATTTTCTCATAGGATACCTGGGTGATGCTGCATCTTGTGCCATTTTATGCATGTACACTTTTAAGGTTTTATATCATGATAAGGCAGTGATCCA
>JBAMHT010000021.1:23116107-23126414 GCA_037177075.1 Craterocephalus fluviatilis
GTGTCCAGTACACTTCAGTTTACATCATAATTAAGGCCCCACTTGCAAAAAAGTGGACTTCTCCTTTAAAGCAGAATTTACTTTAATTCTGAATTAAAGAGGAAATAAAAGTCTCATGTAAACGTGGCCATTCTATTATCAGTACAAATTAGAAAACATAATCACTACCAACAATAACAAATGATCAGATTTTAATGAGAAATTGAGTTTTTGTTTAACCAAGTTAGATATGTTATTTGCTTTGCTTATCTTTTTTTAAAATTCATTTATTTTTTCATAATTGTTATTATTTAAGTATGTTCTGCTCTAGACTACGATATGGTTTGTTGCCCATAGTTTACCCATAGTGTATATTCTGTTTGCTGTGTCCTGTCATGTTACTGCCAGTATTTACATATATTTCCTTATATTAATGTGACTGTAGGGAGTATGATGATGATGATGATAGTGATAATGATGACAACAGCAACAACAGTTGTGTGATATTGTTATGTACGAATAAGTGAGAGTGATCTGCGTGGGGAAGTTGGGACAGGGTGGAGAGGGAGGAAAAGTCAGTATATTGTTTATTTTTCTGTATAATATAATTATGTTAAAACAAATTATTAATATAGAAAAGAAGAAAAAAGAAATGTTGATGTGCTGACCTGGTCGAGCGTGGTCTGCGACACTGAGTAGTCCTCGATGTTGAGCTTCTCCTTGTTAGCCAGGACCATCTGGAAGATCCGAGCGAGTGAGGAGGAGGAGATCTTGTACTGGAGGGTGTTGTAGTGTTTCTCTCTCTGGATGCAGCCGGGGAAGGTGCTCTCCATGAAAGCCTCGGCAGGGTTCAGGTCCGGGGCGCAGCCGGGCTTAGCTGCCCTGATTTTCATGGTCACCACGTAGCCGTCACCGAATCTGGACCAGAATCACGTTTTTACCGGATCATGCACACGATCAAATTTATTTTATATATAAAAGTGAAATGACTCACTTATATTTGAGATGCTGGATGGTTCCCAGACACTTGAAGGACCCGTTGACCATAATGGCTAAGCGGGTACACAGCGCTTCACATTCCTCCATGCTGTCGGTACGAAATCACAGCCTTACACCTCATACGTTTATCTACAGACATATTTATGTGGCATCTGTAGTTTACCTGTGTGAAGTGAGGACCACCGCTCTTCTTTCCTGGATAACACTCATGATGGAGTTCCACAGAAAACGTCTGGAGAGAGGGTCCATACCCGTAGTAGGCTCGTCCTAAAGTCGAGTAAAAACCAACATGTCGACATTTGAACCAGATCATTTCCCCTGCTCATTCTCATATCTGTAGCTGCATTTCCATGATAGTTTTTCACAAAACTTTCACAAAATTTTGACCAAGTACAATAGGAATTTGCCGTTGTTTCCACTGAATGGTGTTTAGCGCATAAGCCGCAATTCTCATAAAATCAAACAAGTGGAACATTAGATCATGATTTTAGACTTAATCACCGTTTTTCATTGTGTTTGATTTTGTGTTTAAATTATCTTATTGTAATTCTTATGTTGTATGTAAAGCACTTTGAATTGTCCTGGACCTGAAAAGCGCTTTATAAATAAACTTGCCTTGCCTTAAAGGGATACTGTGTAACTTTTGGCCACAAGTTACTGAAGTGACTGAACCTGTAACTGTTTGATGGTGGATATATTTTTCTGTTTAATAATTCGTAAAAAGATTCCCGTTTCCTCCTCCAATAATACATTCTGAAGCATCTTTACTCCAAACAAACCGGTCATGTGACGCCGATACATCACATCCGGTGAAATGGAAACGCAGAAAAAGTGTTTCCATTACATTTTTGTTAAACAATATAACCTCCTAATGGGAGTGTAAAAAATGTTTTACTGATACTTGAGAGGTTTTTTTTTAGTATATGTTAACAAGATTTTTATTGCAATATTTAGGTTTTGCGCAATTTTAGATGCAATGGAAACACAGCTTGTGATTCCAATTCAGTCCCCGTTTCCTCACCAGCAGCACCAGTGCAGGACATCCAATCATGGCGATGGCAGTGGAGAGTTTCCTCCTGTTTCCTCCGCTGTAGGTCCCCGCACTTTGACCTGCATATTCTGAGAGCCCCAGCTTCTGAATGGCCCACTCTGCTACCTAATCATGAGAAGAATATGCAGCTTGTGTTGAGAGGAATTTCCATCACTCCATCATGTTGCCAGAAAATATCCAGCAAATGTTTCATAACAGAGAAAGTGAATATTTACTTAAAATATATATTAAAATATATAATTAAAATTTGATTATGGGGTGAACAGCCAATATAAAGGAAGAAAAAAATTCTGTGTTATTTGAATATATGCATTATTTAATTATTTACCAGAGTGGTGGCTGTTTTGACCTGACTTTCTATCTTTGGTATCATGACGGTTAGATGGAAAAGGTGGCAGATCAGCTAGGTTTTACTTCTTTACTGCTCCTTTTCATTCAGTATTTGGTGGAAAATGTGTTTTGTTTTGATTTAATTTTGCAATTTGTTGTGTTTTTATTGAAACACAAACATGAAATGAATTAAATAAAAATAAAAACTCCAACAATGTATGTGGGTGCTGGCAGCAGAATCAGATCTACCTGCTCAGGCTTTTCCCAGACATACTTTCTGAAACGTGTGCATTCCCAGCATCTGGGACGTTACCTTGCTGATCTCAGACTCCGGGACTCCACGGAGGCGGGCGTACATGTGCAGATGCTCTCTGCCCGTTAGCAGCTCATCTATGGCGTCAAACTGTGGGCAGTAACCCATGTTCTGATGGACGTCCAGGATATTGGTCAAAATGCTGCAGAGACAAAGTGGCGACAAAGCTACAGCCATCTGATGATCAGCTGATTCTTTATGAGTAAATCTGAGAAAACAAACCTGTAACCAGCGACTGAAGCCTCTCCTGAAGTGACGTCTATGTCCCCGGTTAACATCTTAAACGTGGTGGTCTTCCCCGCTCCGTTTACCCCCAGCAGACCGAAGCACTGCAGATGATGACGAGAAGAAAAAGAAATCACACAATTGTCCCGTCTGTTTAAATCCTGCTCAGCCAGAGGTGAACTGACCTCTCCGGGCGATACTCCGACACAGATTCGGTCCACTGCAGGGATGATCGTTCCTGCGTACGTCTGGAAAGGCAAAGTAAAACCAAAATCAAACAGCTGCTTTAAAATCTGAGGTTTTTTTTGTTTTATTTTAGAGGGAAAGTCTCACCTTGGACAAGTCTTTTATACATAAAATGTCGTTCGTTTTTCCACTCTGGTAGATCCGCTGTCTCTCCTCCGCCACGTTTTCATCTTCGTCTGGCATGTGAGGCTTCGGGCCGTCTGGAATCCTATGAACAGAAAAATATCCACTCAGCCAATCAGGTTTCAGTCTGTGAGAGTCACCGAAGCTCTGCGGGTCTCACCAGTGATCCAGGAAGAAGCGATACTGGAAAAGGATGTTCATGATGAAATAAACAAATCCCTCTACAGCCATGCAGTACAAGTTCTTCCCCAGGAAGTGCCAGTTGTATGGGTCCGAACTGTAGTCCTCACCTGAGGGAGGATGCAAACACAGCACACCTGTAGAATCAGCTGTTTCCACGCATCAGATTCAATGACATGTTTTTCTTGTCCCCTCTTCAGAGGACAACTTTATTTTCATTTTATATGAATATGTCTTATGTTGTTATTTCTTTAAATCACAATTTCAGCATGAATGAGTGAATGAATGAATGAATTACTGATTATTCTATTCGTGCATAGAGGAGGGTTTCTAAGACAAATAAAGCAAACAAACAATTCAAACCACAAACATGTATAGTGTAGGTACAAAGCACGAAGAGACAAAAGCAAAAAAATAGACAAAAAGTGGACAAAACAGGTAATTAATAATAATAACAATAATAATAATACTCAATCGATTGTTAAGATTTTAATTAATTAAATTATCTTTTAATCAGTTCATCTAATGCATCCTTAGACTGGTGCTGAATTTGTAAGTAAGCGCATATTTTCCATTGTTACCACTGTTAAATCCTATTTAACTGCAACAAGAGTTGCTCATCTTGTAATAAAAAATCTTAATAAGGAAATGCTATAGGTTTTATTACTTTCACTTCATTTAAACAAACATTTTATTTTAATGTAGAAAGAAATAATGATTAGTTGATAATCAATTGTTAATTCTCCTGATAATCGATTTAGAAAATTTAATCAAATGCCCATCCCAAATATATAAATATAAATATCTATACACACAAGAGTGTGCTATTCTTTGCAGTGTGTATCTAAGTGTGTGTGTGTGTGTGGAAGGGGTAAGATTATGCATTGTAAGATTGAAAAAAGGTTATATATGGATTACAATTCTCTCCAAAGGCTATGCATGAGTCGGTGATGTCCCCTGAAGTGGCAAAATGACAAATATTTCACCCCCAACCATGAATATACTGAAAAACAGCTGTCAGATAGGTGTCAACTGCAGTGCATGAAAGGGTTAAATCTTTCTTTAATAAAATATGAGGATGTATGACATCACAGCTAAACTTGTTTAGGTACAGTATGTGGTGCTGAATAACTGGATAACTCATTTTTGTGTTTATTTCTGTTTATCTGACCACCACCTTGTTCGCTAAAATACCATGAACCTGCAAACATTATAGGATTGAATATGTTTCTTATGATTTTGTTCCTACCGAATCGAGCGTAGACGTCGGTCAAAGCCTGGTTCATGGCCATGTCGATGAGACCTCGGCCCAGGCAGTAATGAGGAAAGATGAGCAGGGCCGTCTTTAACACCTGGTTCAGCCTGTACAGCGCCTGGACAGCAACCCGGCAGACACGAAGACTGTTAGGCGACGCACAAAAAACACAATGAAGGAGGAGGGATGGGGCTTGCTGGCAAAGACACAGAAGCAAAGAGGAGGACAAAAAGAAGGAACAGGAGGTTCAAGGAAGGGAAAACAGAGGAAAAAGAGGAGAGAAATCGCCTCTCAACTCCTACCATTGTCTGGATGTAAATTTGAGCTGATCAAGATTCTACGAGCATCCTGACCGGCAGAAGTTCAATCTGTGCAGGCCGAACGGAGACAGAGAGCCAAACGGAGAGCGACGTAGACTGAGAGCCACAGTGTGTTTAAGAGTGACTCACATACAAACAGACATGCCAAAGTTAACACACACACACACACACAAGCAGACAAAGGAAGAGTGACTACTCTGAGTAGAGGCAAAATGGACTGCTTTAAAACCTATAATGCTAAAAAGCAGAAGGCGCATGTATTTAGAGTACACACATATACACGCTTCCTACTATTTAAAGGTGATAGGCATGATCAGCTTTATGTACATTTAAAGTTTTTAACAGCAAATAAAATAAGGGCGTTTCTTTTTAACTAGAAAGAAAGTGGATCAAACTCTAACAGGTAAGGTGTAAAGGGTCTTTAGGTGGTGTGGACATGTCTGACCCTGCTTCCACCTCTCAACCCTAAATCCCCTCACACTCCCTTTGGCCCCAGGTGAAGGCTAACTGAGGGCTGACCTCATAAGATGGGATGTCTTCAGGTTGGAGAGTATTCCGTTTGCCTGAACCGAAGCAGAGTCAGAATGAGGCCCTGGAAATCAACAGGTGAAAAAGGACTCCGGGGGAATTCCAGCAGGAATTATCAGCTGTTTCTAAACAAGATCACCTACGTGTGGTGGCTGAGTGATAAGAATATCAACTTTAATCTCGCTGGTAAAGTTATCTCCACTTGCACCATCATTACAACATTACATCATGTGATATAAAACTGTTTTTCAAAGGAAAATCATTTCTAAATGCATCCAGCGAAAATCCCTGGGGAAAAAATGTCTCAACATCTTTTATCATTTTAAGTCCAAACATACGAACAATATGGGTTTGTTATACCGTTGGGTCACAGTTACACATTATGCTCCATTCATCTGTGACAAAGCAAGAGTAAATGTTTACAGACAGTCTGTAGGAGACGGGACAAAAACAAAGTTTTTCATTTGCTCAATGAGCTCACATGCTCAAACATGTCTTGCTCCTGACGAGAAAAGCAGCACCAATGAAAAAACTTCAATGAGTCACATTCATAGATAATGATTTTTTCTTTTTGTCATGATCTCTATGCTAAGAATATGATGTCTTTTTATATTGTCCTTTTATTGATGTGTGTCTTTGTCCTCTTTGTTTTAGCACAGTGGCCCCTGACTTAATCTTTAGGAGTGCAAGCAGATAATGTAGGGGCGCACACCGAAATTGACTTGCAAAGCCAAAATGTACATTTCCTCTCATTTTCATTGTATTATTGATAAATACTTAAACAATAAATGCAGAAACTGTAGAAATCCTTGCTATATAATTACACTCTCCTTTGTTAAAACATCGGTGTCGCCATCAATCATGATAGAGCATCCTTATCTTCTCGTTAAGTCTTCAGTCTTAGTTTATCAGTTATGCCAATTAACTGCGTATGTGAAGTGTTGTTGCTATAGGTTGCATTCACCATCACAATCGCTGCCTGCATTGGTCTGTACACTAAAGTCAGTTAAGCTTAGCCACTAAAACTATTTGGTTGTGGTTAGTAGGGCTGTCCCGATACCACTTTTTCCCTTCCGATACAGAGAGTTGAGTATCGGCCGATACCCGATACCGATACTTACATTTTGTTATGAGCAAAATATTGGGTCAAACCTCACCTCAAAACCTTAAGGTGTAACTGATAAAGTCCACAACAGACGGTGTGAAAAAAACTGAGTCATTAATTATTAATATTATATATAAATTATTAATTATGTTAATTTAATAAATTTAGAGACTCTGTGTAACACATGGCACATTTCTGCTGTAAGAAAAAACAACCTGAGTAAACCCTGTAGAAAATGAACGAGGGAGATCTGGTAAAGGGTGCTGAGGTTAAAGGGCTGGATAGAAAATGTTGATCACCTGGTATCGGCAACGGTATCGGCATATTTCAATGCAGGCCGATCTGTGTTTTTTTGTTGGTATCGGCACCGATACCCGATACTGGTATGGGATCGGGACAGCCCTAATATTATAAATGATGATAATCAGAAGATTAGTTGGTGTAAACCAGCAGGAAGGGGCTGGTCTGGATCAGCACCAGACCAGCCAGGTGTATACCAGGTGTACCTGGTTCTGCTGCTGCTGGTTCTGGGCCTGCTGCTGGTTCTGGTGCTGCTGCTGGAGCTGCTGGTTCTGGTGGTGCTGCTGCTGCTGCTGCAGCTGCTGCGCCCTCAGCTGCTGCTGGAACTGCTGCTGGATGGCGGCGTTCTGCTGCTGCTGCTGGGTCTGCTGCGTGAACTGCTGGAACTGCTGCGCCTGCACCATCTGCTGCATGGGCATCTGACCCGGACCCCCTACTGCAGGAGGACGGAGAGGGAGGTGAAGGAGCGCTTCTGCCTGTGGCCAGAGGCAGTCCGAAGGCAGTGGTGGAAGCTCAAACACAAAACATGCCCAAGCAGAGACGGAAAGGGCAGCCGGCGGACGCATTCGCTGCAAACATCACACAGAGAATACACTCACTGCCTTGTGGGTTTCCAGCCACCCCTGCCATGGCATGCTGGCCTATCTGCATCGGCCCCATGGCCCCCATGCCACCCACTGGAGCGCCGGCGGGGCGAGGCCCCATGCCGATGCCGCCCGGGCCACCTCCAACCCCTGTCAGGTTAGTCAGGGCATTCATGGGATCTAGCAGAAGGGTAGACAACAGACAACATTACGCAGCTCTAACATGCACGGCAGAAACCATCAGACCGGTAACAACCGGTCCAGCAAAGGACAGAACACAGCAAGGAAACCCAGACAGGAGCAAGCGGTCCACTTACCTGGACCCCCCAGAGCCTTTTTATCTGTAAGAGACACAATCACGAAGAAATCAGATTAGCAAGGCCAATGAAAACTTAGTGGACATGGACAGATCAGCGGGAGCACCCAGAATGTGTCCCTGGACGCGACCAGGTACGGCCCGGCGGCTAGTGGTGGGAACTGAAGACAGGCAAAGATGTTAAGGTCTCTGAATAAAGATAGTTTGTCTCATCCTGAACACAAAGAAAACCCTGATGATGACTTCAGAAAAAAATGTTTCCGCCATCAGGTAGCGGAGAAGTCTCACGCCGACGTGGGTTCAGATAGTTAACAACCAACCACCTCGGTAAGCTTCGGGTGCATGTGGTACTCGGGTCAGGGTTCATGTCATTTCTGTTGATGAAAAGAAAGGGTCCTGCAGATAAAGTCCGGGGAGCCCTGGGCTAGCTAAACGACATCTTCTGCTTATTGAAAACTACTGACGCATCACCGCCACCAAGAGGTGGGAAGCAACATTACATCGGCGCGCCTCACGGTTAGCAGGAATATCTCCTGAGCCACAGGTACGGAAATGGTCGTGTTTTGTGGCCCTGGAGTCCCATGATTCAGAATCTCAGCTGTAAGGGGTCCTGGATGGCTGGGCTGTTCCTTCATCCTCTGTCCTGCTGTCTGACAGATGCTACTGGTTAAACTGGGACTCTAACCGACATAATGGTTCAACTGGAGGAAGAATGTGACACTTACGGATATCTCTGAAATGTATGATCAGCCTGGCCACCAGAGATAAATACTCCTCCTAGAAGAAACACATCTTTATTTAGTTCCAGAAACTCTTTTCATCTGCAAGTTCAAGGAAAAGATCATTCAGAAATCATATTATTTCATTTTTATATCTTATTTCTGCACATTAGAATGTGTAAATAATATTTTATTTTTATGACATTTAAAAAACATAGAAGCCTAAAATAACATCTGGACAGTCTGAAGTTAAAGAGGTTTACGGAAATACTAATTATCCTCATTTACCCTGAAGTATCACTGGAAAAAACTAAGCATTTCTAACAATGAATAAATTAATTTAGACAGGTTGATTATTTTTTTAACACTATGAATATATGAGTAGAACGACTCCTTCTGAACAGACAGAGGTACTCACTCGGGTTTTGGCTTTGACGTAAACGTGGTTTTCCATGTCGGAGCTGGACTTGTTGACACTTCCTGCTTTTCTCATAGCCTCCTCGCTGCAGGGAAATACCAATTGCCAATCACAAACTTGCACTGAATATATAATATATCTCCTATATGTATAGGAGAGAGAGAATTTTTTTTTTGCCTTTTTGTGATAATTTTCCTTCACAAAATTGACAGTACACATCAAATACTGAAATATACGACTGACAACCAAAAACTCAAATTAATTCAAACATAAATAATTGGTATTAAGCTGAAGCTTTTGTTTAGTTTTGCATCTGAGACTATTTATTATTATTGATTAAAACATTAAATTTTAGTTTCTAAAATTATATATATATATAGATATAGATATAGATATATATAGAGAGAGAGAGAGATAAGGATTTATTTTCTTGTCTGTGGTTAATAAAAAGCAATAATAATAGTATCGATAACTAATCGGGTTCAGACCGAATTCAAATAATTGTTATTGAGGTGTTTAAAAGTCAATGTAACACATTTCTAAATAAAATAAATATTTAACAGAATCTTTTATTTTTCTTTTGGTTATCATTTGGACCCTGTTTTTTAAGGGAATGTGACTAACATTTTTTTAGTTTATTAAAAACGTGCAAAACTATATGATGTTTTATCCATTTATATCAGGATGCTAACAGTTAGGGCTGATTAGCTTTAACAAAAACTGGGCAGAAAACATCAGAAATTACTATTCTGTGTAATTTATGTACGCCGGAAAAAAGTGGTCCTAAACCTTTCCGACATGTCTGTGAACCCATGTTACATTTTGACTTTTCTCTTTTCTTTCTTAATTTACTGTTTTCTGCTTCCAGTCAGAATCGTCACTTTCCTAGCCGAGCTAACGCTAGGTTAGCTCATGTGGCTAAAGCTAGCGGAAACTGAAACCGCGACCAAGCGAAGGAAAGTTTCTCACATCTGAGCCACGACTTTCTGCCGGAACTGAGGGCTCCTCCAGTCGCTATCCGCTCCAGGGACTTCCATGATGGAAAGGGTTTATCTGCGGCGCTTGAGATGAAACAGGGGCTGAAATGTTTTCCCTCTGCTCTTTCTTCTTCTACGCTGAAGGTGATTATGGCTAACGTCTTCCGGTAAACAGAAGCTGCTGCCACCCGCTGGATGAAGCAGTAAACTACACTGACCGGATACTATGGGAGAGCTGCGGGTCCCACTAACAAACTAACTAAAACATAGATAGATAGATAGATAGATAGATAGATAGATAGATAGATAGATAGATAGATAGATAGATAGATAGATAGA
>JBAMHT010000021.1:23298556-23309017 GCA_037177075.1 Craterocephalus fluviatilis
TACAATATAGTCATAACATATTCTCGAGGTGTCATGTGCACACAAAGCCACCTGCAGGCCTAAGTGTATAAAACTGGCTGCTCTGAGGGAGTAGGTGACTTACTGCATTTTGTGTCAATAAAGGCTGTCTGACAAAAAAAACAATAGTGTATTTCCTTGTGAATATGTTATGACTATATTGTATAGATAAAAATAGATCAAGATGGGATATTGACTAGAAAAATATAAAATTAAATTGGATGGCTTGAAAATTGTAATATTGTATAATGTTAAACCCTATTCTGACGGGATTAGTTTTACCTCGGGACCATATGTAATTTGTAATAATTATGAAGTTTTACTGTGATGTTAATCCTGTGTTGCTATGATGGTAATTTGTGAGGTAATAATTCTTCCATTAATTACCTACTATATTTTGCTGAAATCTAAGGTCCTGTGATTAATCCACTGCAAAGAGACATCTGTACAATTCGGCCAAAATGGGCGGGATCTAATATTTAATTTGGCGGTACTTGTTTCCTGGACGCATTTAATTTCTGTTTTGGTGACACATGGAGTTTCCAATGCAAATCTGCCACAGAAAAAACAAGCATGGGGTAATTTATTAATTACATGTGGTCGTTTGGTAATCCTGTCAGAGACAACATAATTATCCACCACATCCAATATGGCAAAACACAGGCAAATGACTTTCTCCTCTCTTTCAGTCAACCAACACACAAAGCTGGCAATACTGTGAACTTGGCTCTGATCAGAAACAGCACAGCCGACCTGTCAGTCACCCCACTGCACCTCTCATACTACGTCCAGGTTCAATTTTCTGTCTCCCTTCCTCATATCTTACCGCAGACACCTGAGACCTCTCAGACCTACTACACCAAAGTCTTACGAGGTTTACTCTGCCCTCCCTTCACACTCACAATTCTTACTGTTTGTTGATGAAGCCACAGAAACACTGCTGATTTCTCTATCCTCTGGTGTAAAAAACCAGCTAGACAAAATCTCCTCTCAGCCCATGGCACACCAAGGTTTGAAAGGACCACAGAGCAGGACTCAGGGCAGCAGAAAGAAAGTGGTGCAAATCAAAAGAGCAGACTGACTTGCCCTAGCAAGTATCGGCAAAAACTTTCATTTTTGTGTCCTACTTCTACTAATATTATGATTATGATGCTTCACGCATCTGTACAATTATTATTATTTTGAACATATAAAAACATTTTTGAGAAATACAATGAAGAGCTGCACATGGGTGTTTTCAATCTGTACACCATCAGCTAACCGTTCTCTTCATATTCTGCAGCCAAACCTGAGTCATCTGTGTGGCAGCTGAAACTTGGCTGAGGTCTGGCATGATAATTTGAAATTATTCAAAGTACATCAGCAAATCTACAACAGAAAAACAAATGAATCAAGTTATTCCAATGACCCAAAGTTCAGACTTCCACCTGATGGAAATGCAGTGGCAAGACCTTAAGAAAGCTATGCATAAACAGATGTCTGTAGACCTCAATAAATTGAGGCAACGTTTTAAAGAAGAGATGGCCACAATGCCCTCAGAACAACATTTGACTGATGGAAGGCATTAAAGCTGCAATATGTGATTTTACAAGTTGTGTACAGTAATCAAGAGTATTGTTTTTCACAAACTCTCTTTGGATTTTGGTTTAGTTTCTTTTAAAAGACGGTGTTCTATGCAACAAGTTTCACAATTGTATCTGAATGAGTACTGAATGAATAGGTTTAAGGCAAAAACAGTGAGAAAACTGTGTTTACAGTTGTCAATCAACATTCATCATACTCTCAAAACGTTGTCAACGCAAATGCTATTCAGACTGGCTCTTTTAATGACCCCTCCTATCATCGGCCACATGACTAGAAAATCACTACCCAAGTAGTGTCCATTTACCATTTACTATAAACAGACAGGTCACATGACCCCCACACTGTGGGTCACTGTGATAATGGCAAAAGTTCTGTAGTGTTACTTTAAAGACTCAGTTGTAGCTGTTTATGTGCTGTATGTGAACCAAATCTGTGTTGACAAAGATACACCAAGGGTAAGTTTGACCTTTTGTTAAAAAACTATTGTAACCTCTTTCGACAAAGGTGTCAAACTTACCTTGTTCTACTTAGAAAACACCATCACTTCAAAATGGAACAAGAGGAAAAAAAAATAAATGTCACTTTCTCTGATATGAAGCAAACTGTGAGTTATGAAAGGCATTGGAGTTGAGAGACAAATACTCCAAATGGCTATTGTTTATTTAATCTAGCTGCTGGAGAGAGCAGTTCAGAGGTAGCTTATGACTTGCAAGGTTTAACAATCATTCATTCGCTCTGGCATCATCACAGTACTGCAGATGCAGATTATGACCCCTTCGCAGGCAGATAAGTTAGTATGTACATACATAGTGACATAATCTCTGTTATTTTTTAAACATCCAATCCTTGTTGAACATGGTTGTGTCCATGTTCTACTTAGCATTAGTTGCTAATGTGACAGCAGATGTAAAAGGACTAAATAAATCTGATATGCAAGAACGCATGCACAAAAAATCTGAGTGTCAAGGAGAACTTTAGGGCTGTTGATATGATTTTTCATAATCAGATGAAGGAATTTATGTGACAAAGGATGCCAGATTATGCTCTCAAGACCACGTTAATTATCTGATAACTCCAGAAATAGGGTAGGCATCAGATTTTTGGTTTGTCTGTGAATGGGCCCCAAGATGTGCAAATCTTATACTTTTCTTGAAAATCATATCGTCTGTGTTGTTCAAAACCTTTACACTGTTTTTAGCCTTTATGGCAGCTCTCCTGGTATGCATGTTTCTAGTTCCATTGGAAACAATGTATCCCACAACATCTAAAGCTGGGTTTATACTCGTCTGCATCGCGGGGGTTACGGCGTAACCGCAGTAGCCTCTGCATAGGTCCTCAGAGGCTCGAGCCTCTTCCTGACTTGACTGCAGCCGGCTACGGGGTCGCAGAGACGCGGAAGTTCTCCCCTGTGATTGGTCAGATTGTGATACTAGTTTCCGGATATCTGACTACCTTTTAAACCGCGGATAAAAGTGAAATAAAACTGTACTTTTCCAGATCTGACAACAGTTTACTTCGCTGATCCTGCAGCTGCGTTGGTGATTTGTGGGACAAAATCCACGGAGACGCCTGTAATGACTCACGTGGGAAATTATCGGACTGTGCAGCTCATCTAACAACTGCTCTTAAAAACTGATCACTGCATGGAATCAGTAGATTGTAAATTTGTATGTTACTCACTGAAAAAACTCAGCGTGGCGGAGTTTAGTGACCGGTACCAGCCTACCAGAGCCCAGTCATTTAAAAAGGGCCACACATGTAACATTGGCACCTAGTGTTCCAAGCCATTCCAGCACTCAAAAGAACACAAACATGGAGCCGTTCTTCCTCCCCTTTGTAGAACGTCGCACAGGTTGCCAGTTTGGACATATATGAAGAGATGGACAGCTAATTTCTCACACAAAAAGTCAAAAGTATCTTGTATCCAGTTTGGATACAAGAACCATTAATAACTGCAGATAGTGTGGGTGAACCAAAAGACTACTGACAAAAGGTACTAACACTTTTAACAGCTGCTACAGAAAACCTGTGACAGTTAAGATCACTGTCCCTCTGACTGATGATGCGTTCGGGCCACTCGTCTCTGGATGTTCCATTGGCTCAAAAGTTATATATATTTTGGATGGACCAAAACAAGATAACTTTGCTGTACTGAAATGCTGGAAAAATTTTTTTGACAAAAAACATTTTTGTCAAATTAAAAATATATATGTCCAGCATAAAAATAAAATCATCTGATAGTGAGTTAGGTATATTAAATCAGAACAGAACAACCTTCCTATTATTATCTGTGGCTCTTGCAGGATCTCAATGAATGTATCAGACAACAAGGGTGAATTTCGCTCATCTGATGAAAAGATACCTTTTTTGTACGCTCTGCACTTTTCATCTTCAAGAGGGTTCTCTACATCCATCTGAGCATTTCTCATTCACGCTGCTTTATTCTAACATCAAAGTGATGATCTTTATAATGCCGATCGCGAACAACTGCAGAGGATCTGAACAGATCTCAGTGAAATGTCTCGACTGACTGTAAAACCGGTTTTTACTCTGTGTTGTCTATGCCAGGTGCGGACTCACATAAAAAAGTGCTGTCTTGCCATTTATCTTCCAGATCTACCGGCAGCAGCACGGCTGGATAAGCTGCTAAACACATCGCTGTCCGTGGGGGTGAAATATGTCCACACAACAGACACATTGACCAGCTGGTCTAGAAGGGTTTTATGCTCCTGCATCGTAGCATATTTCAAGGTCAAAACCAAATGTATTTCCAAAAAGAGAGGGGCTACAGAAAGTCGACAAATTAGAAAATCTTGGTGTTTTTTTTTTTTTTATTATATAATTGTACATTTTAATCTATAAATTTTGTAAACTGGTTTGGTATTGTCTTGATCTACAAGGGAGTACAGATGGAAATTAACCTTTGACAAATTCTGGCAATTTTATTACTCTTTTGATGTTCAACTACATACATTGTCCCTTTTGGAAAAAATAAATTACCATATAATTCAGGCGGTTTTGGTGGTGAGTGGTGATTTAGGCTGTTTTGGTGGTGGATTCGGGTTACCCCCAACCCATGTTATTGCTGGGTGGTCATTTAGGTTAAACCCTTACCTGCACAAAACTATAAACCTGTGATTAATTGCTCAGCTTTCAGGAGTGGGTTGAAAAGGTCTTCCACTTTTTGGATCAGAAAGAAGTTTTTATCATAGGTACTGCTCTCGACACACCTGACTTCATCCCATCCAGAGTATGGTTTGTTTGGGACCAGGAATCTACAAGAACTCAGAAACAGGAAGTAAAAAGACAACCCATCAGCTTTTTATCATTAGTTTATAAAATGGGGGTAATCTGAGTGTTCCTCCCTGCCCTTTGTTGAATTATTTGGAGATTATGAGTGGAAATGATCATGTAGGCCCTAGGCTAATGTGGTCATCACAACAGCAAATCTGCATGGAGAAAAACAAGACTTCTTTTCTGTCTCTCTACCTTCAGTTGTCCACAGGAGGTGGTTGCTAAGCAACACATGAGCTTGAGCACTGCACAATGTTAGAATGGTGTCTCTGCTACCCCCCATTGGTGCAGAGGTGTTCAGACATTTCACGCAAGCTTCACTGGAGGAAATCCAACGACGTCATGAAGTTGAGGAGAAAGAACAACAGAGGAGAAAGGAGAAGAACATTGAGGTAGAAAAAATCCTATCATTTCTTAATAACATGTTTTGCATGATTCTACCTATAAAAGCCTGATTTTGACTGGCAGATAGCAGAAGAGGATCTTCCTAAACCAGCCAGTGATCTAGAAGCTGGGAAGCCCATTCCCTTTATCTTTGGAGACCCCCCACCTGAGTTTCTCAACACCCCATTGGAAGAGCTGGATCCCTTCTACCAATCCCAAAAGGTTTCTATACTATAGCACAAACACATGTATTTCAATTCTAGTGAGTTGAATTCTAAGGGTTAGGGTTATTTAAATTCAAATTTATTGAGAATAAGATCAGTCATATATAACTGTGTTCAATTTTTTTAGATTTGCATGAGCTGCTCAACTAATAATTCCATGCCATTAGAGACACAAGATAACAGGTGAATTGATGCCTATCTATGCTCTAGCAAGAACCATGAGGTCCAGTTCGAACAGATTTTATTCAGCTCCTTATAAAACAACTATAATCTAGATGTGACAATCCTGGACTCTGGAAAAATCTTCTCCTAAATATCAAATTGGCACAAACAATGGATCATTTTTTATATCTAGTGAAGACTTTTATAGACTAGCTTTTAGTTAGCTGACTGAAACATTTGTATTAATTTGTTTTATTGTTTTTAATTTGGTCTGTACTTATTTGCTGTTTTATTTTGTATTTTTATTGTTTCTTGCATAACTGCCGTGTATTTAATTAATTTAGTTGTATTTTAGACGGTAAAAGACTTCGGTAGTTTGAGTTGTGGGAAATATTCAATGTAAATAAATTTGACATTGACCGACACAGAACTTAAAAATGAACCAGCAACTTTGTTTTTCCACACATTCACCTTGTTGAGATCCATTTTTTAATTCTTTTTTTACTTACATGAATGGTTGAAATGACACCCATAATGCTTGTAGTTTTACCATTGAAATTTTCTGTAAGTTCACTGAATTAAAAGTACCCTAGAAGGCAAAGATGCATATATATTTCACTGGTATTTTCACTGATTTACCATTCAGATTTCCAACAAAGAATCTTAGATATGAAGAACTGGATGGCAACAGGTCCAAATATGGTCCACACCTACTGGTTAAAAAAACTTACCTCTCTCTAGGTGCATTTAGCAGTACATGTGAACTACCCGCTGAGGCATGGGACCCTCCCTAAATCATAGCAGCTAAGATAAGTGGGCAAAAAGATAAATATATAACAGAGACACAGAGAGGCATTGATAAAACTATCAGAGGAGCCAAACATCAGCTACTGGTTGACAGAACCAGAACAGAACCAGAACCAGACAGAAAAACCTGTGCAGCACCTGGATTGATCACCGTAAGGTTAATGACTCAATGCCATACATGGATCCTGGAATGCCAGAAGCTGTACAAGGTCAATGACACTCTAAGGGGCATATTTACGATGAGTGCAGATTGCTGCATTGTTTCAATATTAGCTGAGCTATTTTGGTCTGGTTATGTTTCCATACTTTGCATGTGATCAACTAAGATAGAACTTATTATCATTTGCGTGAGCAAACAGCAGTATTTGAATGATTTACGGAAAATGAAATTGGATCCAACTGAGGTTGAAATATTAGTATAGGAGAAAAAAATATTACTGAGCTTGAGAAAAAATTGCTGCAATATGGGATAATATCTGCAAAAAAGTAAATGCAGTTTGAAAAACTGGATGAACGGTGGATGAAGTTAAGAGCAGGAGGCAAGACGGAGAACCAAATAAAAAGATGTGCAAATAACACAGGTGGGGGGCATCAGAACAGATTCACCTTACTGATATTTAGGATCAGCTGCAGCTGATTTTCTGCAAGCAGCACATAACTGGTGTGTCGGGTCTGTGGCCGTAACCCACGGGGTGCTGCAGGGTCATGTGTGGCACATCGCTGAGGCCAGATACTCGGGCTGTTGCTGCACTCACACGGCAGCTGCTCAGTGTGTCTGGACTGATGATGGACATTAATACTCATAAAAAATGTTCTCATGCTCCATGCTCCATCCCAAGATTTTTTTTCTTTGTTGTGTGGTTTACATTACCAGCAGGATCCCAGCAGTAACAATTGAATTTTTGAATGTTCTAACTCAGTGAAGCATATTTGACTGATCTGCCTGAAAGAACTTGGTCTGGTATGATGCATGTACAAGATATTGGATCAATATAGTAAATCTTTATTGTAAAATGTGTCTCATCTGCTTCTCTGCAGACCTTCATCGTGCTAAGTAAAGGAAACATTATCTACAGGTTCAATGCTGACCCTGCCTGCTATCTGCTGAGTCCATTCAACACTTTGAGGATTCTTGCCATCAGGATTCTGATCCATTCATATCCTTTCTGATGTGGTTTAGCTCTTATCAACCCTAACCCTCACAAAGCCTGCGTAGGCATTCATCTTTTCCAAAAAATCACAGTCAAAGGTTTATCTTGTGCATTTGCTAGCTCAGGTGGAAGAGATGTAATTTACCAACCAGTAGATAAGCAGTCTGATTCCACTGACTTTAAATGTGCTGAACCCCACATTGCCTCCATATATTTTTAGTACGGTATGAATGTAATATAGGAGCATTCACTATGTATATTATAGGTGTTGTATGAATATGTGAATATATATGAATATGTGTGTGAACAAAACACTTGAGTGGTTACGTAACTTTAAAAGTGGTGTACACAACCACAAATCCATGCACACACATATGAGTAGTCACCTAAAATTCATTATTATATATTAAACAGGAACAGTTTCTCCTCCTGAGCCCAGACACTTCTGCAGGTTCTCAGTGCCTTCATCTTAAAAGTCTGATCTGCTTAAATATACTACTGTTATCAAATTAGCTTGTTTTTGATCAGCTATTTTGTATTAATAACACAATTATATTTCATAGGTTATTTCCATACCAGTACATCCCCCTGAGTTCCTGCCAGGATGAGATTATCTATACTGCAGGATCCTCTTTATCTGCTGCAACAGTGCTGGATGTAACAGGAAACAGTGTAGTCATTACATCAGGAAGAACTGATGAATACCCATGTCACCGTAGTTTCGATGTTTATGTTGAACAGTTTAGGTTTTATAATATAGGCTATTCATTAGCCAGTGCCACATCCTGTCCTCCTCTGAAGCTCATGTATTATATCCATCTGTGCAACAAGCATGGACCAATTAAATCTGGATATGAACCTCAGACATTATCATCAAGAATGACATAATTTCATCAGACAGGACAGGAAGTCACCATCACACCAGTTGCAGCTTAACCAGATAAACACTGATGGACTGGATCCATCACTAGCAGTTAAACCGTAGCAGAGACATGTTCCCTGGATCTGGGTTGGACTGTGACAGATGTGGACAGAGACAGATTTGGGCAGATCAGCCCACATATCAAAATTTTTCTCATTTCTTGAAATGCTGAAATATAACTTTTTTCTCGCTGTTCACGTGGAGTATGTAACAAGCTTTACTACATGAACAAATGTCTCCAAACTATTTGGCAATTGTTCACAACAGTTCACATCATATTTATCATTCATTTCATAACATTGCAAATGTCTTAGTACATGTCTCAATTTTTTAGGACTGCGTTGATGATTAAGCAGCCTACAGTTAGCAGTTAGCCTATACAGCACAAGTGGATGGATCTTATTATCTAATCTGATTGTTGACTCTCACTCAAATGGTTGTTTGCTCCAAAACATGTCACCATCATTTCATTCATGTGGTCATTACATCCTAATTAATCTGATCAATTGTCAAAATTAGTTAAGAACATAATACAATGAATATATATGAATCTCTTGGAACATTTGATAAACTGATAAAAGTAACTGACAGTCAAGTGCTGACACAAAGCCAAAGGGATGATGCATTTTGGGGGCACTGACTATTTGTATGACAGAGAAATGAGTGAAGAGTTTTGGGAGAGAGATGAGGTGAACCATTGTGTTGTAATGAACTATCCAGGTTATTCAGGATAAAGTGCCAAGGGTGATGAGAACGTCCGATCTGTTTCTAGAAATGAGTCAAAGTAACTGAGAGGCATCTTTCTATGTTGGGGGCTCTGACTGTTTACTTGGGGAAAGATCTTTGTTCTGAAGCATGAGCAAACAGTTTTGGGGGACACATGAGCTTTTGCTAGTGAGCCACAATGTAGTGCTTACTTGTGAGACTGTTTTACCAAATGAGCTCAAAGTTTTAAGAATGTAATTTCAGTTTCAGGAAATGAGCCAAACCACTGGAGAAAAACTGTAACATACCTGTCCAGCGGAAAGCTGCAACCTCTGCCTCAGGTGTCAGTTTTTATCTCCCTCTCGCTCATGAATTGTCTCCAACTGGTAGCTATGCCGATGTAAACTCCTTTTCTTCCAATCCATTTACTTTTCTTTATAACTTCCCCTCCCTCCCCTGGGTCAACGAGTATAGATGGCCCGCCATTTCTGTGGGAAACGGCAAATTTAACGATACAAACGGCTGCTTTTTCACACAGATTCTCTGCTAAAACACGTACAGCTAACACATTTGGCTACTTCAAAGATGGCATAACATGGCAGCTCTCGGCTGTGTACGCCGCCACAGGTATTTGCAAATTACTCATTCTGAGCTACGAGAACACTTCCATTTGGATACGATTGATTAAACTGAAATAAAATATATATTTATGAAAATAGTGCTAGATTATTGCAAATGAAGCCAAAAATTACTTACAGAATGTAACTTTAAAGAAATAAAATCTAGTTCAGAGTATCATAAACACACAGTAAACCCGTACGATAGAATGAAAATGTTTCTCTAATTTTCTGTATGCTTACGGCTACATCTCTGTGATGAACTCTTGTGTTACATTACCAGCTACATCTCACACTCGGTTGTAGGATTTTCCATTTAGATGTTGGATAAGACCCCGATTAGCGAGAACAGAACATAACTCAATAGCCATTTTGTCTTGATCCTTATCGCTGTGGATGTCAAAATCTCCCGTAAGATTATGACAGTATTCCAGCAAAGTCTTCAAAGAAGCTGGGACAGTGTTTAGGAGGACGATATATGTTAAGGAACAGCACACGGTCAGCAGAGTTCATCTGGAGAGCTACATATTCAAATGAATCAAAGTTTTTATAAGACATCTGTTTACATTGGAAGGAGTCATTAAAGAAAAGAA
>JBAMHT010000022.1:364942-379745 GCA_037177075.1 Craterocephalus fluviatilis
AGAGTCCTTCACAGGTCCATAGTCCTCTACAATCCTAGTACTGCACAGATCCAGAGTCCTTCACAGGTTCAGAGTCCTGCACAGGTCCAGAGACCTGCACAGGTCCAGAGTCCTGCGTGGGCAAAGGGTCTTGCACAGATCCAGTCCGACCTGCTCGTCCACAGATTAAATAACAGTAAATACATCTTCTGTAGCTCAGCAGGAAGAGCAGTCGTCTGCTCACTGGAAGTCGGTGGATCAGTTCTCTGGATGACAAGTCAAAGTATCCTTGGACAAGAGAATGAACCCCACATTGTCTATCAGGGTATGGATGTGTGTAGAGGCACTGAGTATGTCCCAGTATAAGTTTATTCTCTAATAAGTTAGTGAATTTCCCTCTGGGACTACCAAAATATTTTTCATTGTCACTAATTTGTTTCATTCTTTATGAATGTGTGTGAATGGGTGAATGTAACGTCAGCTCTGAGTGGTCATGTGACTCGAAAAGTCCAATTACCTTCCCTCCCTTTGTTGTTGTACTTTATTTATTCATGGCCGTGTTTAGTCCCAAAATTCTTCTCATGTCCATAAAAATAAAAAGAATATACAGAAAGAAAAGAAAGGCATCCCGTGATCGGCCCGCACCTGTTACATTTAATCTACAACATTTCAACACAGTTTTCTTCACCATGCTTTTCAATTACAGACTGGGATGCTTTGGGGAGTTCTATCGCCTAGTAAGCGAGCAGTGAGATGGTTTGTGTTGCACCAGGTAAGTCCAGTTTTAACACAAACCAAAGGAAGCTGGGAAAACCTTTCCCTGGTAAGAACACCCTCTAAATGAACATCTTCCAACCTGCCAGATGAAGGCGAAACTTTGGTAGCACATTATCTAATAAATAAAAAATATTCTCGTAAATCAGAGTCATAAAGCAATGACATGAAGTTATTGACATCAAATGGTTTTGTTTTTTATCTCAGCTGACTCAGTACAGATTTCTGAAAAGAGACTGACCTACTACGGCCGCTCACCACATTGTATCACAAAAGTTCATTTCTAGTCCTGGGTTCAATGTGCACTGCTTCCATTTGCCATAGTTGGATTAATGGAGGTATGCTCTACCAACAGGAAGCAGTGGAGGTGCTCTCACCATGGCCTCTTTGGTGTGGACCTCCTGCGAGGCAGTTTTGGCGACCTTCTGGATGATGGGGGCGATGTTGGTGGGACCATAGAGCTGCAGCTTGGGGAGGCAGGCCTGGTAGGCCTCCACCACACCCTGGATACCTGAACAGACACGTCGGCACACGTTGGTAAATGGAAATCAACTCAATTATTAAGGTAAAATATTAAAGATGGACAAAGAGCTGATGGGAAATATGGAAACGGCTATAAAAGCCTGCAGAAGCGGGATGTGTGATGTTATGAGTTAAAACTATCATGGAAGTAAAAAAAGAAACTGCTGCTTCTCTGAATCAGAGAACTGAGAGAAAAATGCAAAGGTGGTTTATTTCGACATCACATTTCATCTACAAGACAGCTGACAGTGCTTTATGTAAAACATTAAAGCATCACAATAGAAAAACATTAAAGAATAAAGGGGAACAAAATCATAAAACATTGCAAAACTCATGACTAATTCATGTAATATGATCAAATAAGGATTAAAAGCAGTAGCAGTCTGGATCAGTTTACAGATACGTTGCAAGATCCATGCAGACTCAGACTCTGGTCTGGACTTTGGTCTGGACTCTGTTCTGGACTCTGGTCTAGAATCTGGTCTGGAATCTGGTCTGGACTCTGGTCTAGACTTTGGTCTGAGTCCTTGAATGTAAGAATGCACCCACAGCAGGATAGTCTGCTAGACCCAGTTCCACCCAGGACTCGGTTCAGGTGGGGGTGCACCTTTCTTTCTTCACGCTGAATGACAAATGAATAGGACTTCCTAAATAACTCCTTCCCTATAGGATAAAAGCAAAGCATGGAGTTGAATCAGATCCTGGTCGTCTGGGTAGACCAGGATGGGTACAGACTTCGTCCATGTCTGATCAGACATTCTCCCCATCACCAGAGATGCTTTTTGTCTTTTACCCACGATGCACTTTGTTTTATCTTCCACTTCTTGTATTTATTCCGCTTGAAATGAACCGAGAACTGCACTGTTGTTGGCATGAAAAAGGCTGAGATAACACCAAGACTTTGGAAAATTCATCAGTAAAAAATTCCCAGTGTCCTGGAGATCTCCAAACTATCTGAAATAACATTAAAAATACAATAAACTGAAACTATGGTACAGAGCCTGGCCAAAGAAAGTCACCTCCTAGGTTTAACAGAACCAAAAGGGGCGGGGCCTACCACTGGCTAATTCCTGCATAGGTTCTCATTTGCAATGAGGAACTTCTCATTCATCTAACATGCATTTATTCATGATAGATGGAACCACGGGTTAGGGTTAGGGTGGACCAGTGATACAGTACAGTGGAAAAATAATACAGTGTTGCAGGAGACCAGTGGTCCAATGGTACAGTGGAACAATGATGCAGTAGTATATTCAAACAGTGGTCTGGTTGTACAGTGGAGCAGTGATACAGTTAAACAAAGGTATAGTTAAACAATGAAAACAATAAACTATAAAGTGGTGGAGTGGAACAGTTAAACAGCGTTCCATTAGAAGGGATGCAGGTTTCTTCATGTTAGTGTCCCTGCTTTTTACCTAATGGGAGCTTTTAGCTGCCTGTCCTGTCTCTGTATCTCTGGGTGTAGAGACGTCCCCGCACAGCCCGAGGCAGCGCTGATGTGATTTTAGTCTCTGAAGGTCACTGAGACACATTCAGACTTAATTAAAAGTGTTGGAGCAGAAGTCTGCCTGAGCTCATCCACAACCTCCGGGGAGTAAAAGACCTTCACCTGAATCCCATCAGCGTCACCCAGTAAACACAGTAAGAGTTAATCAGCCGTCCCAGACAGGGGTCCATTATGCAGGAGTTTAGGCTGAGTTATTTAACAAGCGCAAACAGAAGCAGGTCCCGCTGTCATGGGCGGTTAAAACCACGCTGATGTCCACGGTGCTGAAAGACGGATCACCTGCAGCGTCTGGAAGATCTCATTGGTTAAATTAAATAAATAATTAAACACAAAACAGTCACATATTAATCCCGTTCGTTAAAACAAAAATATCTGGAACCTAAACCCTTTAAAGTTGACAGCATTGTTTATGTTGGACAAAAACGGCGTATATCTCGGGAATGGTATTAGATAGCGACTTACTTTCTTTCCCCTGCAAAGAAAACACTTCCAGCTTTAAGCCAGTAGTTCCGGTATGAATGAAACTGTGCTGTGATAAAATAAATGATATTTAAAGACGGTTATCTGGTTGGAATAGTGTGTAATGACACACACTGCTGTAATATATGCTATTAATAGCCCTGTACACTTATTTTGGTGTAATTATTTGTAATTTTGCATCAGAAAAATACATTACAAAGGGTAAAATATGTGATGTAGCTCATAGCAGACAGTATTAGAGTTAATAGGAGTTTTTTTGCACTTAAGGGACAATTTTGACATCTGTATTATAGTTACAGGTTTATTTTTTTACTCCTGCATCCCCAAGACCCTAAGTAACATTTCTATAGTGTCTACATGCAGCTCACTGGGCCTTTTCAGTAGATGTTTGTGAAATAAATTTTCCTTTCTCTTTGTCATTAATGTGACACGAGTGCATAATGAATATTATGAAAGCCCAGGTTGTCCGGAAAACAGTGATGTATGATACCTGATTGTGCATCATAAGATGATGTTTTGTCTACAATAATACAGGCGAGGAAAATCCCAAAAAGATGTCCCCAGACTCCGAAGAGTTCAAGACAAATTGAATATAATTTGACCTTTTTAAGACTCTCCCTCAGAGTATCATCTGATTGTCTTTAGCTAACTGATACCCGATAACTTTACATTCCTTGTTACTTTGAAAGGTAAAAACATTTTAGTGCAACGACACTGTTGGTGATAAAATAATGTGGAGATTCAACGACGCTGTTGAATGAGACAAAGGTTTTACATGTTGGTGACTTTTAAATGATTGATTCTCAGCCTCTGAATTGATTTTGACTCTCTGTGAGCTGTGATGTGAGCTGTGAGTCTGGCCTCAGTTCAACCATTAAAACCTGTTTCAGACAACTGGGGCGCTCGATAAACCTCCAGTTTGTTGCTCTTGTGTGGATTTGAGCTTTTATGACATGATTTCGACCCATTAGTCCAGGAATGAGGAAATGAAAACATCCTGAGAGACATCAAACATTGCGCTGTAATTACATATGAAGTTAGATTACTCCCGCCTGATCGCTGTCTCAGTCCTACACACAGACGTTTACGGAGCAGATCCGCAGCCTCCGGGGACGCCTGGAAGCCGTCACCGCCTCTTGCATCAGGCTCCAGATCGATGGAGCTCCTTGAACCGGCGAACTCCACACCATCAAACTAATTCTCACATCAAAGGCTTTCCTTCACGCTCCGACTTCTGAAGCTCCGTGTCAAATATTTGAGTCGTTTTCTTTCATTTTGTTCAGACATGGTGTAATCAAAGCGCTCACCTGCACACTCTGGGTTTTCCTCGTTAAAATTCACAGCGAAGTCGTGGGAGACCTGCGGGGGAGGGCGACACACAGGAAGTCTGGTTGATCTCCCATAAAACACAGAGAACTCTTCAACCGTGAAGCAACACTTTCATCATCACCTTCCTCTGTCAGCCGACAGGACAGGTGATCTGGACGCACAGGTGAGGGAGTCAAAGACATTTTCATGCAAGGCACAAACAGCTTTATCCCTTTTCTGCTCCCCCGTCATCCTCAACCAGCTGATTGGCAGGCTGGGACTGGCTGGAGGGGGCTTCTGGACTATGTTGCTGGTGGAAAGCTTCAGGCGAGCCCTCTGGGGTCTGAGCTTAGCCAGGTGTTGTAGGGAAACGGCCAGAGGTCACCTGGTGGTTGATAAAGAGCTGGAACCGATTTACTTTTAGATACTTTTACTCAGTTTGCCTTCGTCTTGTGTTCTAAGTTTGGATTTTTTTCTTTTTATTGTTTCTTCAGGTGATTAACAAACTTGGTCTTAAACATCATTTACAGTATGTTTGTTGCATCTACCTATCTATCCATCTATCCATCTATCCATCCATCCATCCATCCATCCATCCATCCATCCATCCATCCATCTATCCATCCATCCATCCATCCATCCATCCATCCATCCATCATCCATCCATCCATCTAAGGTACAGTAGGATTGTTTCAGACATTCTCCATTTCCTCTAAGGAAATCCCAGTTGTTCTCAGACCAGAATGGATCCATTGTATCTCCAGTGAGTGCTGGGTCTGACCTGGGATCTCCTGCCTGGAGGTGGCCAGGAAGCACCACTGCAGGATCCCTCTGGATGCATGAACTCCCTCTTTATTGATTACTTTACATTAATCCTGGCCTCACATGGACCTGAACAGGCACAGGGTGGCAGCATGATGCTGGTACAGTGGACATCTGAAGTATTCCCATGGGTTTTTTCTTGTGACAGAAGGTGACAGAAGCAGGATTCAGGGCTTTGGAGATGGTGTGTGTGTGGGTGGGGGTGACCTAAGACTTTATTTTAAATGACCAATCTTCTAGTGTATTTAGTTTGTGCCTGGCTGGTCCAGAATAAGACAATTTGAATGTAATTACATCCGTCCTGTCTCTACCTGTGCAGGTGCGATATTTGAGGAGAACGCGGTGCGGGACGACGAGGTGTTCCAGCTCGCCGTGTCTGACCTCAGCATGAGCGACGACATCCTGCAGAGCGAGAAGATCACACACTCCATAAAGCTCATCGAGCCCAACAACCCCTTCCAGGCGGTGCAGGAAGGTAAGGAAGACGTGGCCCCGCCCGCTGGCTGCTCTGTGGCTTGTGTCTGGGAGAAGCATCCAGGCATCGACCTCCTAAACGCTGTTTTAATCCCGGCTTCTGCACACTCTCAGAGGAGGCTGCAGGCTTTGATGTGGTACCACAGAGCCTCTCCTTTGCCTCCTTTCATCTTTCTCACCGCCTCCTCAGCGTCTCTCATGCTGCTTCTGTCCCGGGATGGAGCTTCTCTGATTCTGGGTGGGGGGACGCTCCGAGTCCGGCTGGAGAGGCTGGATTCATGCAGCGATGGTGATGATGATGAGTGGGATGATGAAAGCGTGATGAAGTTGCTGCTGGCTGAATGTGATGGGAGACGAGGACGGTTGTTCAGCTGCTGCTGCATTCGTTTCGTTTTGCTAAATGAATCCATGTCTTTGGGACACAAAACTGTGTAGCAGCTAAAAGAAAAGAGGGAAACTTCCAGCTGCCGTCGGTGTTTTTACTCTCTCATCCACAGCTGGAAACCACGCAGCGTCTGGAGGGAAGAAAGACGCTTTAGTTGTGTGAATGTTTTGCTTTAAGCGTAGAAGCTAACACCTCAGGCTGTGGCACAGTCCTAACTGTCAGCACTCTAAATGAGTTATTCTGTGTACTTTTATCTATTCTTTCCCTTTTTCCTCTTCTGATGGTCTAAGAAGGATCTGGAAGTTTAAAATGGCAGACCTGAGGTCAGACAGACAAAAGTGTGAGATCTTATCTACGTAACCTTCTTTGACTCTGCATCATTTTACCTTTGATACCGTCCTTTTATTTTTAGTTACATATTTCCATTCCTTCACACAACCGTGTCAACCATGAGCTTTTATGTTTGTGTTAGCTTCTCAACACAAATGATGCTTTCTAGCCAAGTCAATTTTCATGATTGTCACCGTTACAGGGGGCTGAGTAGCATAGCAACAGGCTAGCATGTAGCCTAAAAGGTGGTTTCAGGGCTGAACCAGGAAGGGGTTTTATGGCTTGTAACTTTGCACATAGAAGGAGTTTGTCCTGCATGGAGATGCTGAAGAGAAACAGTATTTCCACCTCTGTTAAAGGTCGAAATCAGTGTTTTGTGCATGTGCTCGTTATCTTCTCACACCGTTTCATAGCTGGCTGAGAAAATGGGCTGTTTGTTCCTATGAAAATATCAAATTATTACAGGAAACAACCAGATAAAATGAGATTTACTGACATTTAGTCATTAAGACTTAAACACAAACAGGGCCGAGGAGAAGGTCATTAGCATAAATGCAGGTGTGTGTGTGCTGATGTATTAAAAGTCATGGGGTTGTGCTACATGCTAGTCTGTCACAGTTGTTTTATTTCTGCTGCTTTTGTTTCAGACAGGTTTCCTCGTTGCTTCCTCTGAGAGTGACAGGCAGATTAATCAATTTTCTGATTATTTAACATCTTACCTTGATTACGATTGATTACTAATGAACTTAGTTTCATTTTTACCCCTGATAGCTAAACACAAGATTTTGATGCAAATATTTGCAGGTAGTTTTATAGGAGCTGTGTTTGGTCGGTTACTGAATACTAATTACATATTCATCTGGTGAATAATTGAATTAATTTTTGGATCTGAAATTTGGTTTTGGTTCATGTTTGATTAACTGCCCGGCCTTAGCGATGGGCAGTGGAGCGGGTAGGCTGCTAACTGGAGGGTTGGTGGTTTGAATCCTGTTTTATCAGTCTGGTGTCTCCGGTAACGTCGGTGGTCTTAGAAGCTGATGGCCGCCGTGTTTCTGCTCGTCTTTCTCAGGGTTCCTGCTCGAATATGGAAAATAAACCATTGTATGGAAAAATGTTGAATCGTATAATACCTGCGAATAACTAAGGAAAGTTTTTTACTCATGAACATCCCACCAATGTTCCCTTTCCAACGAATAAAATGACTTAATGAGCAGTCGGCCTCGTGAAGGTTCAAGGTTGGAAGTGTTTATTGTCACAAATGGATGTACAGTTACATATACAATGAAAAACCTGGGTTGGGTAGCGCTTGCCTTAAAAGTACAATAAAGTAAAATAAATTTAAATGAAATTAGTAAAATGATACATACATAATTATTTACTTCCTGAGACAGATTTTTTATTTTACTTAGGCCTGGGATATACTTGCTGTGCCCGGAAGCGCTCTTTCTGGTCTGTGTACATACTTGCTGTAAACTACGTGGGCACAGCGCGGCCAAAGCGGTCAATACCGGAGGGTACCACTAGGCGGAGTATGCAGCACTTGTACTCTGACAGTTACAAGCTGCCGGTGAATTGTATTTCCGGGTTTTTTCCCCAAACAACGAGTTGAATTTAGACTTTGAAATCGAGGAAAAAGGACTGATAATTTTACTTTACAGTAGAAACTAAAGGGGAAAAGGCCTCACCGCCGTTAGATGCGGTAATTGCGCCCGATGAGAGAGTAAATGCGGTCCGTGCGGTCCATTGACAAAAATGGTGCACGAGCACTTCTAGCGGTTATATCACAGCTTATATCACAGCTCACGCACGTGTCGCGTTACCTCGCGTCAACGCGAGCGGGCCGGCGTGCCGAACTGACATTAGCAACGTACGGCGGTCATGAAGCGTACGCGGACGCGTCGCCAGCAGCAAGTATATCCCAGCCCTAACTTCTACACTATGACACCGTGGGATTTTAGATGAGGATTTTTAATATTTAACAGATTTTACAGTTTAATTTAAGTCACCACTGTCGTGTAAAGCCACATGCTGCTTAACTTCAGGTGAGGTTCATTTCTTTGCTTTTCCTGACGTGCCTGCACGTAAATCCAGCGACTCCCGGACTGCACCACTGGCCTGTCTACGGAGCGCCTGCACCTCTTTTTTCTTTCACACACTGGTAGAACCCACTATTCCTGGCACGCGGTGAGCCCATCGAACCACAGGAGTCAGCTTTAACAGAAGCATTGCTGCTCATCACCCACGAGATGAAGAAACAACCCCATCCTTTATTTTAATGATACACATCTACTTATTCAAATCTCAGAGATTACTGTCTAATTTTTTCAGAGATTTGGGTGTGAAAATCTGGGACCCTGCTTTCTACAGCAAGCGCTGCAGGTTTCCATCACATCTGCTCTGATGTGTTTTCCCAGCTAAGCTGCTTCATTGGCAGTCGTTCCAGTAGGCCTGCTGGTGTGTGGACAGCGACAGGTTTGTTTACCCGAGTCATCACGCCATGGTTCACTTCCTCCAGCAGCCGAAGCCGAGCCATCGCAGTTCTCTGCAGAAACTTGCTTCACAATTCACACAAAAAGTGTTGGGATTAAACAGAATGAGAGCTGCCTTCATGCTGATGGAGCGATGCATTCACGGCTGAGAGGAGGGAGGATGAGGAGTCAGGAGGTGAGAGGGAGGAAGAGCAGAGGAGAGTGGAAATGTCAGAGTCGGTGCTTATTAATTCATCTCGGTTCCAGGGAGGTGGAGAGATGACTTTTTCTGCATGTGTGCTGATTACGGCCCGGCTGCTGTCTTGCTTGCTTTGACCTTTCTCCGAGCTCCCATGATCCTCGGCCCTCTGAGACTCTGCTGAGAGCCCGCGCTGTGGAGGACTATGGGTAATGAGAGAGACATCCACACTCTGATGTGTGAGTGTTTGAGGATTAAATAAAAATACTGGTTCAGGGAGTTTAAGCATGTCCGGATGTAACGGCTCATTTAGCTTTTTATCATTTCATGTTAAAGGAGAAAATATCGGCTGATTCTTCCGCTTTCCTTTCTCTAGTCTCACCCCACAGTTAGCAGTGAGACTTACCCCATATAGTGATGGTAAATGCCCCCTGTAGGCGGAGTAGGGAGGCTCTCCAGACATTTCCGTCCCATCCAGGAGGTTTCCTTCCAGCCACAACGTGGTAAATCCAGCATAAACATCCACGGTACTTACCACATCTCCATCAGTGTTGTAAGGACATTGGAGTATCGACACACAAAAGTATCACAATTTTATTTTTGTTATAGATTCTGTTTGTTTTTCAAGCAGATATTTAAAAATGTATATTTTATCTTTTTAAAAAATTTTTTACATTAAAAAAAACATTTACATATATATATATATATATATATATATATATATATGTATATATGTATGTATGTATACCTCAGTGCTGGTTTGATGAGCTCAGGTCCATCCTCGGGGCTCCTGAGAGCTGTTGGCTGGTGTGAGGCGCCATGGCCCGTCTCATTAGCTCAGACAGGATCACTTTCCATCACTTCCTCTCACTGCACACATTGTTTACCCTTATCCACGCACGCATACGGAATACTTGAACGCTATCAATAAATCTTCTGTTGATTCTGTCGAGAATCTCACCGAAACCATCTGTCAGAACAATCCGCTCGGATTACATGCCTGGAGTTTACAACAAAGGGCCAAAGACAGAGAGCTGCTTCTGCAGAACTAATCCTCTCCAACAGGACCGGGCCGGGTTTGCAGCGGAGGCTCGGTGTTACGGTGGCACCGTTCAGTTCCCGACCTGCCGCTCTGTAACACGGACTCAGTGGGATGAACTTTCAAACACTGCTCGCTAATTCTTTAATTGGCTTTTTGGTTCAAACAAATGAGCCTAATTATCTTCCTATGATCCCGTCCGGCTCAGCTCAGTAACTGAATAATTAGAGGAGAAAAGCCTCGACCCAGGAAGTCGTCAGTTTCACCTCATTCTTACGATGTTATTCTGCAGGTTCGAGGCTTTTTTCCCTCTTCGCTGCTTTTCATGTTGCTAAGGTCCTCCTGTCTCTTTATTCTGTCCTTTATTGTGTTTTTGCTTTCCATCAAAATGTTATGATGGAAAATATTTCATTACAAAAATGAAAACAAACACATTTCAGTTTGATTTTTCCTCTTATTTGCTGACAGACGATAACGGTTGAGTTACTGCAGCTGTTAAACACCTGGATTTACTCTTTGGGTGTCTGTGTGTGTGAGCGTGTGTGTATGTGTGTGTGTGTGTGTGAGTGAGTGTGTGTGAGTGTGAGAGTGACGGATCCTGCTGTTGCATCTCTGCAGACCTCGCTTGCCATACTCGCTGGCCTCGTCTGTCCCTAAGCAGCAGGTTTTCACAGCCAGGGCTGGTTGGACATGTTAGTGTGTGTCTTCTTCATTAGCTATGTTTACCTGGACAACCAGCAGCCCACTGAATATGGATTAGGATGAGGAAGACGTAAAATATTCTCTCAGACTTTAATTAAGACAAATTACCAGAATACAGTCATAATTCAAGGTTAATAATAGTAATTTCACGAGAATAAAGTCAGAATACTGGAATGAAATTGTGTAGAATAAAGTCATAATATGAGCATAAAGTCTTGATATGAGAATAAAATCTTAATTGTCAGGATAAACTTGTAATATTATGAGAGTCATGATATCATAATAAAGTCATGAGAATAATGTGGGAATATAAGAATAAAGTTGTAATAGAATAAAGTCATATGATGAGAATAAAACTGTAAGATGAGAATAAAAAGTTTTTTCTATTTAGTTATGTGAAAATAAAATAAAGGCCAGAGCTGGTTTTAAATAGTTAAAGGTGCAGTCTGTAAAAAAATGTCTGTGAGACATAAGTGTATCATAAAAACAGTTTGTATTTATTTCTAATCTCTTAAAGAATTATGTTTTTATTCTTTTAGAATGAAGCTTTTATATCCAGCTGTTGGTCCATATGTGAACCATCTCTGCTACGGTGTCTCTGAATGGACAAACGGCTGTGTGTCTTATTTACTGGAACAAACCTGAATCAGAAGCATAATTCAGTCTGAGCTTGTCCTCATGTCCTCGTGGAAATATGTCTCCAGCCGCTGCAGCTTCCTTTTCCCTCACACGGACAGCCGCTCAGCGTTGTCTCCAACTCATGACCTAAATTGAATAACGATGTGATGGCCAAGTATCAGGCGAAGAGATGAGCGTCCCCTCTGCTTTCCGTGGCACCTAAGATGTTTGATAAGCAGTTATAAAACAGCAGCCTGTTGGTCGGCCGATACTTGGGCTTTATGTAGCCGACATCAGCAGCCAATATTTCATCAGCATTAAAGTGCTGCTCATTGGAAGCACAACTGGTTTGTAAGCAGAAGCCTTAAAAAGGATAATAAATCCTCCCCATGACCTGCATTTGGCTCCACTTCTGCAAGTGAAGGTGACACTTTCACAACAAGTAAACTTTATTTTGCAGGACGGGGGTTTTCTGGGTGAAATTCTGCTTTTTTTCTGTTTACAAACAACACGAGTACTTCGTTAGTATTCTTCTCTCCTCCGTCATGTGGTAATTGTTCTCCATTAGCTGTTTTCTGTTGCTCGACATAAATTCTCCTTAACTGGATGTGCAATCTGTTTTTTATGACAGAAGCTTTTACCCCTTCAGTTTGTTTATGATGGATCTGCGGCCTCATCGGGAGGGAGGAGCAGACGCTTTACAGAGACTTTCTGCTGAATGAAAGATGGAAGACGCTTTTATTGCCCCTCCAGTTTCCTTTTTACCTCTTTGATACAGACCATCTCTCCATTAACGGCTTTTTAAGTCATTTCATTGCTTTGTTTTGGGATTTAAAAAAAAATGTTATTAAATTTAATCTCGACAGGCTGAGAATTGCATGAAAACTCAACAGAATCTTGCTGAGGAGGAGAATGGGTTGATATGACAAAATGTAAAAAAAGGTGTTAAATTGTTTCTATAGCAACAGTTTCACTTAAAGCCCATTATTCTGCTTTGTGTTGTATCCGTAGCATCCTCGTCTTCCTCCACATCCATTCCTCCCAGTGCTTATTGCTCCATAAATCCTCTCCTGTCAATAGCAGCAGCCATAATGGCCTGTCCCAAACTGCCCAAGTCACTCATACATGGAAAATTTACACGAGCTGCTCTGAGACGGCAGGATCAGCGAAGGGCCCATATTTCCTCTTCATCACTGCTAACAGGAGCTAAGCTGACAGCAACAAGGCCTTCCGCCGTACCGTAGATCAGCGGTGGGCCATCTGCTTGTCATGTCTGATTGGAGACATAAACGCAGGTCCCCAATGACCGAGAAGATCTGGGCCGCGAGGTTCTGTAGAGGTGAGGAAGGAGACGCTCCGGTCTTATTCTCACTTCACACACACACAATTACTGGAATTAAAAAGGGCTTGATTTGCAAAAATTCCCTGGCATGTGATGGTCCAAGCCACTAAAGATGTTCGAAGCTTATGATGGAGACCCAGACTGCGCCAGTTAACCGGTGTGAGCGCTGAAAGGCTGGGACCCGAGCGGGAAGTCCGGCTAAAAGCTGCAGCAGGATGGCAGCTGTGAGGCTGGACTTGCTGCAGAATAATGAGCTCATGCACGCTGCTAAAACACCTTTATTATTATTTAATATGCTCGTAATGATGCAGCGGGGTCAGAGTGGACACAAAGGGTTATGATGTATCAGTTTTTGTAAAGCTTCATAAATGTGTTCCCTCATGCTGGGTTGGTTTTTAGTTACTTAACTAGAGGTGTTTGGACATGTAGTTTAGTTTATGCACATTTATGTCCATAGATGATTGACTCAGAGTATGTATTTTTTCTTTTTTTTCTTTTTTGCATGCTTACATTGTATTTAAATTTGTTTTATTATTTTTTATGAAATTCAATGTGAACAGCAAAGTGCGAATTTCATTGTTCAGGGAAACTTGTTTCCTTACTGTGCAAATGGCAAATGTTTGATTAAAGTTGGAAAGCTTCAACCCTTTAACTTTCATGCGAAGAAAAAAGCAAGATAGAAAAGTTTCTTTGCATTGTCTCTTTACTTTTGAACAAGAAAATTATGAATAAATGTTTTTTAGCAAATAGTTGAAATAAAAGTTAAAAAAATAAAGTAATGGCAGGGAAATGTAAAAAATTTGAAACAATGGAATAAAACACACTTTCTTTTGGTATTCACACCCAAACCAACAAGTAGAGACATTCAGGAAGGTTTATTTAATCAATTCTTCACTAGGATTGATGATAATCACTGAAAACTTTGCTCTAACAAATGGTAAAGCAGGAAGACAAAGTGTTCATCCTGATCCCACTAATGGGCCAAAAGAATCCCATACCTGGCAGTACTGGGATTATTGGGATCCATTTAATGAAACGTGTCAGATTCTTTCATGCTGTACGTAGTGATGTAACTTCCGGTTATGGTCAAAATGGCCTTTGACCACAACGCCGGCCGCCTCTTAGCGTTGGCTGTGCTAATATTATAAACGACACATGACTCTTTCACTTGATTTAAACTCCAGTTTCCTGCAACTGTGCACCGTTATTTTCTGTTTGACGCGTGCTTTGTACACATGTGCACATGAATAACAGTAAACCAGATGTATGGGTCTCTGTGTACGAAGACTTCGGAGTATTAAGGAGAAAGTTAGGTTTCCCAGTAGTTTAAAATCAGATTATGTTCTCAACATGATCACTGGGATTATCTAGTGAACGGGTTAGGTGGCAGTTATCTGATTAAATCTGATTAACACGCCAGCCTTCTCCCCATTCCAGCCTCGTCTTCATCAGTGTAGACCTGTACGAGCCATTTATTTAGTGCAGGTTTTTCTTGCAACTGTCAAAAAGCAGGGTTTCTTTTTAACGTCTTCAGTAAAAAAGACGAACGTGATGTTGTCATAATGGGAGTAGAAGGAAGGACATTTTATTTCTTTCACAGATAAAAACCACAAAGTGTTTTACTCTTTACAATGATGATAAAATGAAAAATATATAAAACAAAACAAAACCAAAAAAAACAGCAGCAAATTTAGATCTATTCCTGCATTGTTCCTGTTTTATTTTGACAGCTGTGATAAAAACCTGACTGACTATATATTTTTCAGAAATGATCTTGTGACCCCCAGTTTGAGAACCAGTGATTTAAACGGACTGGTAATCTGATTATACTGTTTACATCAGATCTTCTCAACG
>JBAMHT010000022.1:468801-478893 GCA_037177075.1 Craterocephalus fluviatilis
CATCTTAATTTACTCTTCACCAGCAACACATATTCAGATTTTTACACTTCTCCATAAATCTCACAAGCGTTACCTTTTATATTGATACCAAGCTTATTTAAATGAACCTTGTGGTTGCAGAGATATACTCATTTCAAGCGAAACATGTAATTTTGAGGAATTTTGGCCTAGGGCATAAACTGAAGCCACAGCACAGAAATTGTTCTTCTAAGAGGTTTTAATGACCTGCTGTAATCAGTGTTGATTATTTTCTGCAGACATCAGATCTTCCTTTTTTACTCTTTTTTAACTTTACATGCAGAAAGTTTACCTCTGCACACTCCAGCTCCCAGATATTCCCTTTACCTTTTATAACAAACTAAAAACCTCAAAAACTATCCCAACTATAATTCCCTTTCTCCCCTGAATGTGCCTGTCCTACCCCTCAACTGCAGGTAGTGGCTCTTTCTTCCCTGCAATGGCTGTTGTGTCTCATGTTGTATTCCTTTCTCTCCGCCATCATCTCGGGGAACGAGCTGCTGGAACTGATCTCTGCGGAGCTGCAGCCTCCTTTGCTGCTCTGCTGACTGGTTGAAATGGGGAAATAAAAGTGAAATCTCGGGTCGTTGGGCCTCTCAGGAGCACAAGTTTACAGTTTTCAAGAAATGTTCCTGAAGATTTGGACTTCAGAGGCTGTCAGTGACAGGCAGGAAACTAGGAGGCTCTGCACAGGCTGAGTGGCGCTTTGTTTCCTTCACGCTTTCAGCCTCTGCTGCTGGTTTTTAAGGGGATAACTTGGGTGTGGAAGAGCTGCCCTCCGGTTCCACTTCCAGGGTCTCGTCTCTGGTGCAAACGTCTCCAAAGCAAAGTTTCCATGTTCATCCCAAACATCAAGGCCAGTTTATTTGTGCAGCACCTTTCTTTTTTGAAGTTTGGGAAACTAAAGCGAGGGAAAGGAAGTGTTTGTGGGTCACCGTTCAGTAGCTGCTCTGATGATGACGTGCTGTTTACTTCCACCGGGGACACAGCCTGACTCCTGCTGGCCTCTGATGGCTCTAGATGAGCAGATAAAATATATCCACACACATATTTACATCCTTGAGGGTTTAATGTGGCGATGGAGAGGATATCCAAGGTTGTCAGTGGCTCAGTATCTTGCTGCTACTAAACACACACACACACACACAACAGCGGCGACAGTGTGTGTGAAGTGGGGATTTTACTGTCACGTTGCCGGCAGCTTGCGTCCTCATAACTCTGCTCTCGCTTCAGCTCCAGGCTGCGGCGTTTTATCTGAGAGCGCTGTGGCATCCTGAGGTCTGCAAACACACTTCACTTTCAAACTTTCGCTCATGTGGATGTCACTCCGGGGAACTGCGACGCGGCTTCCAAGCACGAATCAGGCATATTAAAGTCGTCTTTCAGCCAGACGAGTTGACAAACAGCTCAAGTGGGACACGGGTTTGGAGAAGGTCAGTGAGTGGCTCGGAAAACAAATCACATCACATGTAGGAAAACGACAAGCAAAGTATCTGTTATAAGAGAATTACTCAGTTTTATTCATAACAATAATAATAACTTTTATTAGAAATAACAATATTATTATTATCCAGGATCCCCGGACAGAGCTTCTCCCTGTATTTGGAGTAGAACTCAATGACCCCGCCCCGGTCTGCCAGTCTCCAGAGGTTTTTCAGGAGACACAGAGTTTAGTGATAATGGGCTTTGTGTTGAAGACGCCATAGACAGACCTGATCAGAGAGCCCCCGCCCAAACGGACCAATCAGGGAGCACTCTGAGGATCATGATCAGCTGCTCTGTCATGTGAGAAGCTCCAGACATTCCAGGTGGACTCAAACACCTGGATAATGAGTGGACTGAAGCTGGTGCACTGCTACCAGTTCTCTGCTCCCTGCACGCTCCCAATACAACTCTGTCACCTGCAGGAATACTCTGATTACTCTGCAGCACTGGGGAGTATCAGTGATTGATGTTCAGCTTAAAGTAATCCTAGGAATGAGTAAAGTAATCCTTAGGAATGAGTAAAGTAATCCAAGGGATGAGTAAAGTAATCCAAGGGATGAGTAAAGTAATCCTTGAATGATTTAAGTAAACCTAGATATGAGTAAAGTAATCCTAGGAATGAGTAATCCTAGGAAGGAGTAAAGAAAACCCTGCGTCCGTACATCCTGGAGGAGGAGGATTCCTGCATCATGACTCAGCTAACTGAGACTGAGGGTGTTTCTGATCATTGACACCATGCAGCATTTATCAGCTGCTTCTTTTATTCATAGGATGGATTCAGGAAAGTTTCCGTAAACATTTCTTTTCTTTTTAGCCTTTCACAATGCAGCTAAAAATCACTTCGGCTAACTGTCAGTTAGCCGACGGACTGTCGGTTAGCCGGCTGTCGGTTAGCCGTCGGTTAGCTGACTGTCGGTTAGCCGGCTGTCGGTTAGCCGTCGGTTAGCTGACTGTCGGTTAGCCGGCTGTCGGTTAGCTGACTGTCGGTTAGCCGGGTGTCGGTTAGCTGACTGTCGGTTAGCTGACTGTCGGTTAGCCGTCGGTTAGCTGACTGTCGGTTAGCCGACTGTCGGTCAGCTGGAGAGGCATAAAACTGCCGGCTGCGTATCCAGGTCAGTAGATGGACAGAAGCATCCAGCCGTGTGAACAGCTGAGTCGGTCTGGGACGAACTCCTGTGTTCTGATGAACATCAGCAGACGTTGTCGTGTTCGGATCCTGGTTTCACAGCAGCCGTACACAGTAAGCCTACAGCGGTTTACAGGATTCATGGCCGGTCTGGAGAAGCATTAACGCTTTTTAAAAGAGCTTAGCTGCTCAGCGCTCATGTTAAACATGTCTGATAAAGCTCACCTACAGAGCAGTTTCACTGTTACCCCGGCTGTTCCCAGCAACGTGGGCCGTGATCCCACGTCTGAGCGGTCTGAGCTCGCAGCTCTGGCTGTAATGAGGGAGGCCCGGGAGGTTCTTCACAGCCGATGTTACAGCAGGATCGCTTGGAAAATTGCATTAACAAGACACTGGTGTAAAAGGAAAGGGCCATTTGCATTAGAAGGGAGAAAATCAACAGTGATTCCACCAAAAACCAAAGTTTTGTCTTCAAACTCTGATTGACCAGCCTATTATTTCTGCCTCCTGACTGAAATGTCATCCCTAAAAATAAATGAAACCCTTCTTCACATCTACAAAGTCCTGTGTAGAATCTGGTTAATATAGAAAGCTGAAAGAGCTCAGAGGGGATGGATGGAAGAGTAGATCCTTACATGGCTTTCTTCCATCCTTACATGGCTTCCTTACATACTTAAATGGTTTCCTTACATCCTTACATGGCTTTCTTCCATCCTTACATGGCTTCCTTACATCCTTAGAAGGTTTACTTCCATCCTTACATGGTTTCCTTCCATCCTTACATGGCTTCCTTACATCCTTACATGGCTTCCTTACATCCTTAGAAGGTTTCCTTAATCCCAAACGGCACGGTGGTCCTGAACGCACCGTACAGCCGCTGTATGAGGAAGACGTGGAAGCAGCAGATTAAAGACACAAGCTCAGCTTTAATTAAAACAGAAAGGTAGGAGTCGAGTACAAAGTATGAACACTGCTGTTCACACGGAGGGAAAAACACACCTGCAGCAGGAAAATGATGAGACACGACTCATTCATGCTAGTTACTTTATTATCCTGTTATCTTTTAGATCCTAGACCATAAAATAACCTGAGGAAGCTTAAAACCAGGTGAGCTGCTGGTTCCTGATGAGCTCAGTGGGAGCTTCCCACCGCCGCCATCTTGGTTCTGTCACAAGTCCCGTGACCCAAAAATGGTTGACAAGGAGGCGATGAGAGGGGGGCTGTGAGCGTGGGGCGGGATGATTGACACCCATCAGACTCTGATCTACGAGCTGATTGACAGATGTTATCTGGTTGGAAAAGTGTGTAAATACACACACTGCTGTGATATATGCTACTACCAACCCTGTTACTTGTCTTTTGTTTTTACTACACTTTTGTTTTGTTTTTACCACATTTTTTTGAAGGCCCAGGTTTTCCTGGAAACAGAGATGTACAATACCTGATTGTCTATCATCAGATGATGTTTTATCAGCAATAATACACAAGAAGAACCAGGTGAGGAAAAGGTTCCAGGAACTTCTCGCTTCCAGCCTCCATCGCTAAACCAGCTCCCACGCTGGACTCCCGTCTCCATCGGCGGTGTGTTTTGTGCTGTTTGACTGCGTTATGGGCCGGCACTCATCCTCGGCCTCGCTCCTGGCAGCAGGTAGAGGCGTAGCGGTAAGGTAGAAGCGTCTCATCAGCAGACTCAGGTGTAAACGCTGCAGCAGAGATGAAGGGAGCGAAGCCGAGCTGTCTGCAGAGAGCTGACGCCTTTACGTGGGTTAGGGTTCGTACTGAGCCGCTTCGTGTTTAAGACTTCAGACGGAGACATTCTGATTTCCCTCCTTCTGCTTTATGATCCGAGTCGCTGTGAATCTGAGACATTTCCTTCTAAAAACATTCACCAATGTCTTCCTACGAATCTTATATGACGAGTTCTGAAGTCTCACAGTCGTGTTCGTACACCGGAAACGTTTGTGTTTTTCCTCTTAGATCGGTGAGCGATGTCTCGTTAGCTGAGGGGATGAAGCAGCCGGTTTTACTTTCCATCTGAATGTAGAAACATGCCATTAAAAGGTCATGACTTCCTGTTCCTGTGGAGACAGGAAATATAAAAAACAGTGGAATAAAATCTGATTTTCCTCCTTTTAAAGTGTATGCCAGGTCCCTGAAGGCATCAGGAACAACAACCTGGTCCCTGAAGGCATCAGGAACAACATCCTGGTCCCTGAAGGCATCAGGAACAACATCCTGGTCCCTGAAGGCATCAGGAACAACATGCTGGTCCCTGAAGGCATCAGGAACAATATGCTGGTCCTTGAAGGCATCAGGAACAACATGCTGGTCCTTGAAGGCATCAGGAACAACATGCTGGTCCCTGAAGGCATCAGGAATAACATGCTGGTCCCTGAAGACATCAGAACTGCTTGAAGTTGGACATTTATGGTCTTCTGGCGAATCGCAGCTTTCAGTATATCGGGGTCCGGTATAGACCTTCTGCATCGGCTGAACGGAGATGGGTCTGGCTTCTGGGAGCTGGGAGGAGGGGGGGAATGAAAACTTCTGTGGCCGACGTTCCTGTTATCTCGTGTAAGGCAGTCTTATGTGCACAGGAACGTCGCTTCTTGGCACAGAAGTTCTGTTTCTGCTCTGCATACAGAATGGACTAAAGATGCAGTTATTTATGCTCTACAATCCATCCTGGTATTTTGGTGTTTCTGGGTTAAATCTGTGGTTTAGTATTTACAGGAACACGGGGGAAGGTAACCATGCTGTCAGGATGCCTCTAAAGAGACAAAGAACTGCTACTTCTTCCACCTGTCATCGTCACATGTGACATGAGGCTCGGTGTGGCGCTGCTAGGCCGGCGCTCGCTCAGATGTGCACTCATGTGTGGAGTCATTACAGCTCTGTCAGAAAGAGATTTCCATCTGTCGACTCGACGGTTTCCTGTTGATGCTCTAACAAGAGGTCCCGTCATCGGCCTTTGCTTCAAATGTACTGGAAGAAAAACAGAAAACCAACGGTGCATCAGCCTTTTTTAACCTAATAGACACAAGTTAGTATGAAAACCAAGGGAACAACCAGCCAAAGCCAATCTGAGACACCAAGGACACGGACATCTTAGATCAGGGTGTCAAACTCATTTAGATCAGGTGCTACAAACAGTATGGCGGAGTCCAATCTAAATTTGGTCAAACCAATGAATTTACAAGATAATCATCTCAAAGTAATGACAACTTCTCATTTTTCCCTTTGTTTTAGTGCAAAGAAGTAAAAATGATCTTGTTTAGAAAACAATCGGAATTTTCTTTAAAAAAATGCAATTTCCATAGAATTTTTCCTCAATTACACATTTACATTTTAATTAATTTAACTATTTTCTTGTTTAATATATTTGCATAGATTATAAAATAATAAAATCAGTTAATCTTTTAACATAAAATAAATGCTAATTTATTGTCATTTTTAAATTTGACATTTTTATCTGTACAATTTACTTGAGATAAAACCTATTCATATTGTATTTTGTATAATGTTTTCTTTTATATTTACATACATATTTACTTCATATTATAAACGATCACAATTCAGATCACAATGGATTTAAAACAATCACAAATCATGTAATTACAGGTATCTGTAACTAAAAAAAAATCAGTATTTCACATTTTGGGTCCGGTTTTGGCCCCCGGGCCGTATGTTTGACATCACTTCCTCAGATGGAATGTATACTTTGGACAGTGTGGGCAGGCTGGACTGATGGGAAGAGGTCAGAATGGATGGCTAGTGGTGGAGATGAGCGCTTCCTAGAATACAGTATTTTCTGGGACATTGTTGTCATGGGAAATGTTTGTTTACCATTTAAAAGGACAGAATCCTGGCGGAAAGAACATGCAGACCAGGATTTAATGTTCCTTTCAGTGGAGATTTTCCCACACGCATTTACATGACCAAATTATCAGGTTGGAAAAGGAGGAACCCAGGGGTAATATTTGGGTTTTTTAAAACCGGAATAATGGCACATATGGCTTTCTGCCAGTGTTTACAAGGCTTTATGGAGATGGGTTATTGCTGATAATCCGGCTATGGAAGTCAACAAGGTCTACTCCTCCGATGCATCCCAGCATCAGGAATATCAATGTAAATTCAGAATTAATTCAGAATTAATATTTCCATGTAAACCAGAGGGAGAACATTTTAATTACGTAAAAATGTATTCTGACTGATCAATTCTGAATTAATAAATATCATCATCATCAGTAATGCCTCCCTGTCCAGATGCCGCCGGTCCGTGACGTCCAGACCGTGGGACTGTGACACAAGCATCCCCAGAGCTCAGCTGCTGTTTAAGTCCAGCGTCGTGCGAGCTGTCAGCTGCAGCCAGGAAACTAAAAGCAGTTTCTCCTGAAACAACTTCAGCGAGGAAGGAAGACAAATGTTCCTGTGCTGCGTATCATTAGATGAATGAGAGCATGTCTGCACAGATACCGGGAGAAATGTAATAAAAGAACAATAAAGAGCACAGACTGTAAATCAAACTTAAAGCAGGAACAGCACACAATGTGCTTTCTATTTACACCCTATCAGCCTCAGCAAATGAATCGCAGGACTCATAAAACTCAGACCAGACTTGTTTTGTTCTTTAGATCCATGCCGGTCTCACAGTGGAAGTTCATTCCTTCCTCCAAACTTTTAAACTATATTATCTTAGGAATGTCTGGATGTGCAGCTTGGCTGGCAGGTGGAGCTGCTGCCTTCCTCCCACATGTCTACGTCAGCAGCTCGGGTCGGTTCAGTTGGTTCTGATGTCGAACCGACTGAACGTCAATGTTTTCTGACTTTTCAGTGCAGGTAAAACATCCCAACAAAGCACTAAAAATAATCTGATTGCCGTGTTCGTTGTTGATGTAAGGGACTGATGAATAATATGCTCCATTTTTACTAATAATACCCCCACATGAAGCGCGTACACATCCAGTATCAGGGAGCTGTGTATGTGAATGAACTGGGTTAGTAGCAGTAAAGGAGCCGATCTACCAGGTAACTGGCTGGTAAAGGGTGGCACCGTCAGATAACTGTCAGGAAAACCTAGTCAGACCTCGGAAATGGACCATTTAAGGAGGACAGATTCATATTTGCTGCAGTGGAGCTGTAACACGTACAACACAGCAGGTATCTGAGCTCATGTGGCATTTCCCATTTATTCAATAATCCATGAACTGCTTCTTAAATGTGTGAGAGCCGGTGTCCTCAGAGCTGCTCTGCGAGCTCACTGAAAGCTCCAGAAAATCTCCTCCTGAGGGGAAAAACTGCCAAATATTCAGCTTCACACCTGCGTCCGCTGAGAAGCTCCCATGCTTCTCTGCAGACGCCTCGTCTCCATTAGCAGGCAGGTGTGAAAGCTCGTCTGGCTGCCTCCGCCCGTCCGGCTGCCTCCGCCCGTCCGGCTGCCTCCACTCGGCCCACACGGGGACGGAGGCATTATTCAGTAATGAAACCCGCTCGCTCCATAATGTTGGAGATCACACTGATCACAAAGAGCTGTTTTCTGTCTGCTGCAGGTAGAATAAAAGCTTTTTTCATGATACAGAGCACAGATCCTGCATTTCCAACAAAATTACAAATACAGATTATGCATTTATGCAACATGTTTGCATAACAACAAGGCGCCGGTGTTCAGGGCAGAGATGGATGATAGACTGATACCAGGGATGTGCTCAGGAACAGGAAGTCGCTGCTGTTCATGTCTAACATAATCTCATGTATGGACTACATCCAATTTAATACTTACATTTAATCTTTGAATACCTTTTAATCCACCTTGTTTGGTGTAATTCTTTTCAGCATAATCTCACCTGTTTTCGGTTTGATCTGATGTATTAAAACCTGAAATCACACAATCTGAGCAGGAAGTAGTCACACCCACAAACACAACATTGCTGGCTGATCACCCGCAAATCATGGAAACACAAGGTGCTTAATATTTATTTAGCCTTCATTATTTGGAATCTTAGTAAATCGGGGCTGCTAATTTTAACACATCAAGCAGAATAAATGTGAAAAGTCTGAAAACTGGCCCCTCCCCCAGCAGCTGAGTGACCTTGTGGTTGGGTTATGTGGGCCTTTTTCCACCAATACGGAGCTCTGCTGCTGGTTGGACTTTCCTAAGAAAAAGCAGTCTAAACCGTTTAATTCTGGTCCACAGCATCCTTGGAAGAATTTTCTGTTCATGTGCATGAGCAGAAGGTTATTATGCTGAGTATCCTGTGCTTTTTAAAATGCGGGATAATATCTGTGAGTTGAAGACATGTGTTGGCGTACTTGTCCAGTGGAATCTAGAATCAGCCTCACCGTAAAGTATGAGCGATTCCAGTAAATAGACATCATCCAAACAGAAAAATCGGCTCGTACTGTATGTGCGGCGTGTTGGTCAGAAGCGCCAGGAATGGCGTCCCTGCCCCGCTTACCCGTCTGCCTCGATGAGCCCATGTTTGTATTTCTATGCATCGCTCACCCATTTGCCCTCATTTCCCTCCTGTTTCCTTCTCTCCTCATTATTCATCCCTGAGACTTTCTCTCATTCTTTGTTGTCTCATCCTTTCCTCGTCTTCGTCCGTCCCCTCCCCGTGTCGCCACTCTGATCTTCCTTCTCTGAATTCTGCTTCATAACATTTCAATTCCTGTTCCCTCATGGAAGTGTTGCCTATCAGAGCAGTTCGGGTTCAATTTGAGGCGAGAGTGGGGGAGCGCGGGGACGGAAGGGGAGAGCTGCTTCATGAAGAGGGAGGAAAATGGATGAAAACGAGGGTGTGACAGCCAGACGATGCAGAGAAAGCGTTTTCACATTCAGAGGAGGGAGAAAATGTGGAGGTGGAAATGGACAAAGCCTTTCCCTGAAACATTTCATTTCTTTGGTGATTTTTGCAAACAGCTGACGCATCGTCTGCAGGTTTTAACCTCCTCGTGAGGCCCTTACCTCTGCCTCCTGTCTGGAAAATCTTCCACAAGAAAGGATGAATATTCATTCATTTTACAACCATGGTTTCTATGGAAAGCTGAGACATGTGAGATTACTACAGGAGTATCAGAAACAATAAATGTGTCACTGTGTCATAGGAAATTCCCAGGAACTCAGTATAGCACTGGTACAGCAATGGTAGGAACTAGTGTAATAATTGTAGAAACTAGTATAGTAATGGCAGGAACTAGTATAGTAAGGGTAGGAACTAGTATAGTAATGGCAGGAACTAATATAGTAATGGCAGGAACTAGTATAGTAAGGGTAGGAACTAGTATAGTAATGGCAGGAACTAGTATAGTAATGGCAGGAACTAATATAGTAAGGGTAGGAACTAGTATAGTAATGGAAGGAACTAGTATAGTAATGGCAGGAACTAATATAGTAAGGGTAGGAACTAGTATAGTAATGGCAGGAACTAGTATAGTAATGGCAGGAACTAATATAGTAAGGGTAG
>JBAMHT010000022.1:482576-494191 GCA_037177075.1 Craterocephalus fluviatilis
CTCCAGCAGGACCGGAACCAGGAAGGGAAACCTCCATCAGGACCGGAACCAGGAAGGAAAACCTCCATCAGGACCGGAACCAGGAAGGGAAACCTCCAGGAGGAGCAGATATGTTTCCTCTGTATCTGGGATTAAATGAGGAAACAAACTCGCATGTTAACACGACGTCTGCTCTGCTTTGCTTTCAGGTTTCTGTCTGAGAAAACATCAGGGCTGATTATTCCACATGTGCATCTTCCTCTTCTTACTCCTCCTCCTCAGACTGAGTCTGATTGGATCCCAGCTCGTCTCACATTTACTCGGAAGCAAATGGAAGGAGCCTCTGTAGCTTTTAGGTTACACTCCTCTTCTTTTACTATAAAACCACTGTGCCTAAATCCTGATGCGTGAGCATCTCCTGCATCTGTCGTATCCATGCCGACGGCCACATGTCCTGCATGAGTTAGTTACATAAATATTCCAACCTTCATGGTGGATGCAGCGTTTCAGCCCCGCTTGGATAAGGCGGGTCTGTCCTGTTTTTGGCCCAAGGCCTCTGAATGATCTGCAAATCAGGCTTTAACTGCAGAAAGTGTGTGAGGTTTTAGTCCCACCCTGCACCTGCACCTTTTAAAAGGTGATAGTTTTAATGTTTGACTGACATGTTGCAGTTAATGTGAGTGTGTGGATGATTTATTTGCTCTTAGGACAATTTGCTTTTTGTCATCTTGGCCAGGAAATCCTTGTAAAAGAGATTAATAATCTAAATGGATTATTTTCCATCGGTTAAATAAGAAAATAAATATCACATTTGCCTGGGATTAATGTCCAGGAAGCGGTCTGCAGTTATTGCCTCAGTTACGACTAAAAACACTATGAAAAGTGCTCCTCAGTTTACAGGATTGTGGCAGGTACACCCAGGCTTAGAGAACGGGTCAGCTGTTATGCACCCTGTGTCATCCCTTTCATTACTTGTAGAGACATCTGTTTTCTTTGGGTGCTTTATCTTAAAGGCCTTTCCAACAACACCGATTTTTTCGTATTTGCCGTATTTCAGTGTGCAACATGGCGGCCATGCTGCGCACGCACAGTCCACACATGTTCCCTGCACGCAGAGAATACAGGTCGAGCAGCAACAACACAAACTAGTCTGAAAAGAACAAACTGGGCTACAGTGTCTCCAGCAGGTGGAGGTACTAATCTCATTCCCTCTGATTATAAGAAGTCGTCGTAACCGGAACCGGACTCCCGCTACAGGGAAGAACCAAAGTTACATCAACGTTTAGTTCTACACAGTTCTTTGTCAGGATACAACCTGTAGGTTACTGTGAAGAATATAGATAATACGGCCAGAACTTCTGCTTCCACATGAAACCATCAGCAGGACTCCTGATGAGGTTTCTGACTGAAGAGCTCAGCTTTTGCATTGCTGAGCTCCTCCCCTCCTTATCAGGCCTCGCTCCTGCTGCTGTGCTCCCAGGCTGTTATGTAACGCTGCTTTAATCTGGAGCTTCCTTTGCCTGCAACTCCTAGCAGGCATCGGTGCGTCTGCATCTTCTCCAGCTGGTAAACCTGATGTGTTCTCCACAGCCGCTTTGTCCTGCAACGTGTCCACATACAGGAACACGCATCTCTATCCGGTCATGAAGGACGGGCATAACGGAGAAAATAAAGTGGTAACATAGGTATCGTAGATGGTTAATAGTAGAGGTGTGCGATACCGGGCATTTTGGTATCGATCCGATACCAAGTAAATACAGGGCCAGTATCGCCGATATCGATACCGATACAATACTGTTCATGTCTCCCCCATCTTTTCTAGTTCTTTCTTTGTTTCTTTTAAAAAATAGAAATGTTCATAGGAAAACAATAAAATACATTTTTTTTCTTCCTGTCAGTGCTGTTCTGTTTTTTATCACTCAACACAACTTAAAGAGGAGGCCAGCAAGCTTGCCGCTTGGATTCCTCGTCAATCCAGAGCAGATGGGATCGTTCAGGCGGAAGTCAGTCGGTAAAAACAAAGTGGATCCGCTTGTTTTCAGCAATAAAACACTATATCGACTTTTACTTTGAAATATCCATTTCCCCGGCCGTGTTCTCCTGTAAATGCACCGTACGCTGAAGGACTCGTCTCCTAACTTTCAGCCCAGGTCTCTGTACATAATGTCTTGATAAATAATATAATGTTACATTATTTAGTGAAATGTATGAATTATATTTATCATTAAACAGATCTTGTTTTCATCAGTGTTTTCTGATATCTGATATCTGAATAATGTCCCACAGTAGTAGATTTGCCAGCAGAGTGTATAGTGAAAATAAATCTGACAGCAGCTGGTGCTGCAGCGGCATTTAATGATGCGATTATATTAGTAAATATTGGCAGGATGAACTCCGGGGGAAGCTGAAAACCTGAGCTACTCCGAGCGATGTTGCAATTCTCGTGTCATGAGTCCGAGCTGCGGCAAAGTCGCTGCGCTGGTGGTAGGGTACCAGGCGCAAAGCGCTCCTTGGCACTTGCTCGCCGCGTGCGCTTGGTTTTGGGGGTGAGCTACAGCGTGGCTGCTTGTTGCCGCGGCAGCCACGTGACGGTGCAAGAACAACAGACAGGGAAGGAAACCCACTCCAAATAAAAACCCTTTTTGACGGCAATTCACCACATAAAGTGTCACGTTTCTCTCCTCATGCATTCGCAACAGGCTCATTTATTTCATTTCTTACATTATGTTTACGTGTAGCTACCATTTGCGGCGGTGAGAACAGCTATTGTGCGGCTCCAGCCTGCACAACCCGATGTACGAAGGATCTTAGCCATGACGACGCGTCTGGAGTATTTGTTAATCTACGACCATTTTTAAGATGAACGTTAACTACGATGCTTTTGGGAAACGCGGCCCTGGGCTGAAAGTTAGGAGACGAGTCCTTCAGCGTATGGTGCATTTACAGGAGAACACAGCCGGGGGAATGGATATTTCAAAGTAAAAGTCGATATAGTGTTTTATTGCTGAAAACAACCGGATCCACTTTGTTTTTCACCGACTCACTTCCTGCCTGAACGATCCCATCTTCTGTAGTTTGACGAGGAATCCAAGCGGCAAGCTTGCTGGCCTCCTCTGGCCAACTATGTTGAGTGATAGTTTTTAACAGAAAAAAAACAGAACAGCACTGACAGGAAGAAAAAATTTTATTTTATTGTTTTTCCTAAGAAAATTTCTATTTTTTAAAAAGAAACAAAGAAAGAACTAGAAAAGCTGGGGGAGACATTAAAAGTATCGGTATCGATATCGGCGATACTGGCCCTGTATTTACTTGGTATCGGATCGATACCAAAATGCCCGGTATCGCACACCTCTAGTGTGAACGTGTGATGACATGTCAGCAGAATGGTCCAGTCTGACATGTGCAGTGAGATGTTTACATCCCATGGTTTATCACAGCTGCGGCCCGAACGTCACCGTTCTGTTTTTTACTGTGTTTTCACAAAGCAGCTTAATCTTCATGCCACTGCAAAGGATGACGGGGTTAAATTAAAAACAAACTTTCTGCTGCTGTCCTGTGAATTTGTTTGTTCCAAAGCAAGGAAACCTCACTTATAGCAGGTATACTTCCAGTCAGAGCCTGAGCTGTAGAAGCAAGCCGACAACGTTTACGTGATGCCACCATCGGTTTGGGAAAAGGGATATTCTACCCTGTGAAACAGAATGAAAATCCCCCTGGTTTGCCACGTTTTATTCAGAATGATGTGTGTACAACATGGATCATTTTCATTTGGTATCAGTATGGTTCGCTCCATGTAAATGTAGCTATTGTTGGACCAGGCAGGAAGATGCATCACTAATGGCTGCAGAAAGGTTGAAAGAAGGCCGATGTATCTGGTACGATAGCAGTAAATTTAGACTTTCAACATGAAATCATCAGATGGGGAAGAAAACTTATAAAGGATCATCAGAGGTCAAATTAGGTGAGGAAGGGTTTGAAATTCCTCTCAGTTCAGCTTTATTTGTACTCTATCTATTCACACACACTGATTTCCCTTTACAAACACAGTCCAGTTCAATATGATTCACCGTAGTCCAATTATAATCCAATTAAGTCCAAACTTGTCCATTTTATAAAGAATTGGTAAAGTCAACTGCTGTAAGCTCTGATAAACAACCTGGGTCGAACCTGGGTTTCATCAGGCTTCATGATAAATCAGTGTATCATCTGCACAGAAATCTAAATCTAATAATGAATCTAATAATATTTAAAAAGGAATAAAAAGATAAAGGAAACATGTCCAAGTACAGAACCCTGAGGAACTGCACATCTGATCAATTTTGACTTATAGCAGCCTAATGCGGTTCCTGTGGCCCTTACAATCCTGCAGTTTCCAGGTTATAAAAGGGGGATGGAGATGAAACAGGCTAATAAATTGTTAATAAATTGTACAATGGATCCATGTTGAATAATAAAGTATACTGTAAGTAGAAATGTAAATTATGCAGGAAATGTCGCAGTGGGTCCATGGAAGACTCTGAATGGTTTCTAGAAGCAATTTTAAAGTATAGCTGGATGTTTCTGGGCGAAGTGCTGGCGTACAACCAGCAATAAAACGGGTCACTATCGCAGCAACGCCTCTGTGTAAAGAGCAGCTGAAATGTGTAAATAGGAGAAAGCAGGAAGATAGGATGCCTTAAGGACTAATGCAGTGGTCGTAACCAGGGAGAAAACCTGAGGAAGAAGCGGAGATGATGGGGATGAGAAAGAGGTTAATATGTGGGAGCTGTGGAGAAGCGACTGACTGAAGGGCGGATACGAGGTAATCCACCTTTGTGTTTTTAAACGCTCCTTTTGGCTCAGTGTTGATATTAAATTCAGCTTCCAGATGAAAACCGAGCTGGAAAACCAGGATTTCATTAATTCCCATCCTCCCAGTGTTTGCTGGGAGAAAATGAGCTCATCTGCACCACTGGCTTATTTAGGTTTTTAGCTCAGACTGCGGTTCAGCAGGCGGCTGTTCATTTACACAGGAAGAGACAAGAGAGCTCATTAAATACTGAGAATGAGATGGGGAGAAAGGAGGAGAAGATAAGGAGCATCAGGGAGGAGGGAGGAAGAGGATGAAGGAGAAGCTTCCTCCTGTAGCGTTCCCTGACGTCTGGTTTCTCCTGCTGTTTGAGAAATCATAAACACATCACACCTCTGCAGGATGACGTCAAATCATCCGCGAACGAACTCTGAGATTTAATCTGGAAGATGAAACGGGGAAAGAGAGGGAGGAAATGAAAGGGAGGGAGGAAGCGAGTGTCTCAGAGGGTCAACAGGAGCCACAGATTAGACTCCGATGTCAGACCTTAATCAGGAGGATTTCAGGATTTCAGTCCTCTGATTGGTTTTACTCTCAGCAGGAAATCAGACATTCTGCTACCTGAGATCTACCTGGATGGGCTCACTTCCTGTTGCTTTCAGACACACCGCTGCAGCTCTGATTCCACCCGTCAGCCGGGAAAAGTCTACAGCTGCTAATCCTGTTCAGAAACACTTTGTTAAACTGGCTGAACTGGTCCTTTCATCCTGACAGTATCAATACATCTGCCATGGTTGCATGTTTTTAAATTCTGAATGAATGATTCTGCATTAAATAATTCAGAATTAAAATCTTCTCCTTCGGGTTTACATGGAAATATTATGGTGCAAGCGACGTACCGTGCGTACGTACGTCTACCGGAAGTTAAAAACTCTCCTTCCTGCTTCGGAGCGAAGGTTTGCGTGATAGAGGATGAGAGAGGAATGATCTGCGTTTCCTACGTCTTAGCCAGCGCTGCCGTCTGCGGTGACTTAAACACACCTTGATGCTGCGAGCTGCTTTGTTCCACACACGCTGCTCTAAATGCAGATGCTAATTATCCCTGCTGGAGGTTGTTGTCATACTCAGCCACCGTTGGATGGGCTCTGCCTGCTTCTGTAATGTGCACGAGGTTTACTCTCTGCCTTCTCACAGCAAAGCAGCAGGGCTGAAACGTTAGATTCCTCCTGAATTAATGTGGCGGAGGCTTTTCGGCTTCGTCTCACTGGCCGGGGTCATTGTTCTCCCTGAACGTGAGACACCTGGACAGGACGCATGCTGCTGCATGTGTGCAGCTTGCTTCTGTCATCGCTGCTTAGTGCAAACATCTGTGTCACTGTGCAGGTGGTCCTCACGCATGTGCAGCCCACCGTACGCCTGCAGAGCCTGCAGGACATTATGTCACACACACATTATGGACATGCTCTGCCTGTACGGGATGAGCAAATCAATGACAGTATCGGAAATATCGACTCCAGTATGATGGTATTGATACTTTTTGGTTCTAAAAAGAAAGCCAAAGAGTGTGAATGAGAACCCACAAATAGCAGAATTAGCTTTTGTTTAGCTTATTTATATGATAGAGTTTGTGATAAAAGGAAAAAAAACAGCTATTTTTTTATTTTGCTATTTTATATTTACATATGAATCTGTGTGAAAAGCAGCCCCAGCGTATTACTACTGGATCCTCTGTGTCACATGATTCAGCATTAAGGAACTGGAATTCATTTGATTTTAATCTGTAGTCCACAGTTTTGGTTATTTATAACCAGTTTATTATCGATCATTTTAAAAGCATTTCTTTAAAGTAATTGTTTTCTGACTTATTCAAATTGCCCTTGAAATAAAAATCTAAATGTACAGTGTTAAATACTCTGATTTTCTTTAATAGGGCAAAAAGTACTGGTATCAATATCAATATCAATATCGAAGAAAGAATGGCATAAATTAATGGTATCATATCAATTCCAACATTTGCAGTATTTCCCATCGCTATATGTGGGAGCGTACAGTAAAAGACACTTTCTCTCTTTGGCTTTTAACTCAGTGTGAGATGTTGCCTTTTATTGTTTTTATTTTCTTATATCTCTTTTATTCTCTTTTAATTTGTTTTTATATGTGTTTTAATTTTGTGTACAGCACTTTGGCCAAAAGCGTTGATTTTAAAGTGCTCTACAAATAAAGTTGAGTTGAGTTGAGTGAAAAGCCCAATCCTGCTCCCTGATAGACATAAAGGGGGACATCTGTTGCAAACATTCGCATGCGTCGCTGTCCTCTTCCTTCCATGCATCGTTTATGTTGCTACAACTGACCTCCACCAGGGGGCAGCGCTGAGTTCATAGTTGAGTCTGCGATACGACGTTAGTGTCAGACACCAACATGCCCTGAAAACTCTCAGAGCCTTATTTCTAAAGCTTGTGCAACTTCTGATGTTTCATCCTCGTCTTCTTTCTTCTTTCTTCTTCTCTCTTCTTCGTCTTCTTCATCTTCTTCTCTGTTTTGTTTCTGTTCAACACTGCCACCGTGGTTTCCAGTGGTATTACTCCGTCTTCTGCGTTGAGAGACAGGGTTTCGTAAAAACTAAAATTGATGGAAAAGTTCCAACTATTTCATCCTGAAAGACCTCCGGTTAGATTTAAACATGATTTAAAACGGAAACATACTTAAAAGAATCTGAACCGAGAATCGTTGGGAACCAGTATCGTCAGATTCAAACGTATTAATGGAGACGAGAAGTCGTGTCAGAAGAACGATTCTCCAGTATTAAACGTGTCTCCTTCCCATTAAAATGAAATCTCTCTCCTACAGACCCTTTCTCACCGGCATCTCTACCACACAGAGATGTCATCCTTTCTTTGGATCTTCTGACATAAACATTACTGAGATCATTCATGTACTACATTTTGTTACATAAATTAATCCTGAGTAAAGCCATAAAAAAACAACAGTGTTGTAAAAGTGACATTATGAGGAAAAAAAGGATCTTCTAGGTTTCCTTCCTCACACAACAGCTGGAAGATAAATATTTTAAAAACATTCAAAAGGACGTAAAATGTGCCTTTCAAATACGTCAGTGTTATTTTTCTGAAGTTGGTCTGTCCATCCTGGTGTCTGTGGTTACCCTGGCGATGATCGGCATGACGACAGCAGCATCTTTCTTTAAACGTGTGTAATTTCCAGCCTGAATGAGGCGACTTGCCTCCAGGAAAAACAAAACTTTTCACACAAGATGAAGACGAGGACTGGCTCTGACGTCGTGACAGGGGTTGATGGTCTGTTCATTCCGGACTTTCAGCACCAGAGGAAGCTTTCCTCTTGTTTCTCTGCTTGTAAAAGCAGCGGCGATTTTTCTTCCCACAGACAAAAGGAGCTGTGACATTTATGAGCTTCCACTTTTCCAGCACGGCCGTATCAGAGTGTGTATCTTTTTATATTAACTCACGGAGTCCGTGTTTCCAAGAGAGCAAACACAAATATGTTATTTTCATTTTCCCCCTTTCTGCTTGGACACGATAAACATCTCCGCTCTTCATCAGCAAAGCCCGAGAACGAGCCACGCCGGCTCCACACCCGGCCCACAGAGCTGATTTCCGACAGCTGCCCCCGTTTGTCAGGTCGCATGGTTTTAGGTAAATAAATAAAACCGTGAGTCAGATTAGTTGTGTTTATCTTGATGGCTCGTGTGATGGAACATTTAACCCTTCAAAGGATTGTATACAATGCCGCCGCATATGTTCAGAAAAATTTTGTGTATGTCAGGAACAGTAACAGACAGCAACTTACTTTGTTTTTTCTCTGAGAAGAAAACCCTTCCAGCTTCAAGCCGATAGTTACGGTTTGTCTGTGGGACGTTCAAAAGCTAAGCTGTGTGTGTTGGAAAGTCTGTGTCAAATCACATTATCATACAGTATCACATGAGGTGAAATATCCAATCGTAGAGCTTCTATTCCATCACATGGTGTCAAAGATCATTAGTTGTCATTAGATGCTTCACTCCTCTGTCCGTGTTAGTCGTCTCCATGAATGAAACTGTGCTGTGATGCAATAACTTATGTTTAAAGATGTTATCTGGTTGGAATAGTCTGTAATTACACACACTGCTGTAATATATGCTGCTACTAGCCCTGTTACTGGTTTTAGTTAAACCTTTTAAATTCTATATTAGAAAAAACACAGCAAAGGGTAAAATCTGTGATGTAGCTCATAGCAGACAGAAACATCAGAATCAGTGAGCCAATGGGAGCTTTTTACACTTATGGGACAATTGTGACATTTGTTTTATAGTTACAGGTTTAATTTTTTACTCCAGTTTCCCCAAGACCCTAAATAACATTTCTATAGTGTCTCCATGTTTATTGCAGCTCACTGGGTCTTTTCAGAAGATGTTTGTGAAATGAATTTTCCTCTCTCTTTATGATTCTGTAACTTTTCTGTCATTCATGTGACACCAGAGCATCATGTATATTCTGAAAGCCCAGGTTGTCCTGAAAACAGAGACATGTAATACTTAGTTGTGCATCATGAGATGATGTTTTATCAGCAATAATACACAAAATGTCCCCAGACTGAAGGGTTAATGAATTACTTGATCATTTGCATTTATACTACGAACATTCCCCTGCAGCTTCCGAGCATTCCCACCATTCCCATATTCAATAACACGTCATGGTTTTTTAACCTACAGCCAGGTTCTGGAAATAATGGATGAAAAGCTGATATATTGGCATCACTGTCATGCATTAAAAATGTGTTTTACTCAACTTTGAGAGCTTCAATAACGTTTGTTTTCTCAAATTAACTCTAAAATAAGCTAATTTAGTTCATCCAGAGGCTTGACAGTAACAGAGTAATCAGGGTGAGGACATAAAACACTGTAAATCTGCTTCTGGACAAACTGAAATGACTTTAATTTGAGATGAAAACTGCTTACAATAAAAGGATGAATGCAGGCTTAGAGGAAAACAAAGATGTGTCCATACTTGTGTCTCTGGTTGATCATCTGTGCACTCAGCCCTTTCAATCATTTCTAGCCTAAAGCACACACTCCAATATTTTAATCATTAATCAAGATATGTTTTAACTGAAAAGCATAGCTTGGGGAAACCTTTCAGTTGTATTTCACCTTCAAAGCTTCTGAGGCTGCAAACTTAAGAGACGTTTTAGCGTAATTTAGTTATATGGATCGCTAGCTCCTAGCTACAAACAGGCGCTAGCATGCTACCATTTCAGAGAAGATTACATTTGTTTTATCCGTTTTAAATTACAATGTTTCTATGCTACATGTGCAACTACAAAAGCAGACCGTGCACAAAAAGAAGAGACAGAATTGCTGAGTTTGTTTTCCGAAGCTAACGCTGCAAATGGAAAGAGCGGTGTGCGCACGAGCGAAGCTAACAGGTTACAGCAGGAGCCCATATCTGCGGGGGGGGGCATCTTTCAGGAGAAAAACAATCATTTAAAATACTCACGGATGAAATACATTAAGGCATGTCCTTCCTCTGCATGTGGGTTCACGAGGTTACATTAAAAACGCTATTTTCATCCAAGTAAACGCCCAAAACGAGCTCTAACGAGGCTGCTTCCTGCAGTGAGCCACGGACCCGATGGATGACATTAACCAATCAGAAGCGCCGCTGGTGGTTAAAGCTACGACATCAGCCAATCAGAATGCGTCCGGTTTCCCTTCCTTCAGTTCTTAAACAGAGCGAAGCATAAACAACCTGTTTGGCGAGTCGTCATGTAAATGTGAAATATGCGATCTAACAACAATAAAAAAACAAACAGACTCGGCTGGAAAATAAGAAATGAAAACAGAAAAAAGGACATTATTTATCCCAGAAGAAAATCCTAAAGTATTTTTCATTTTCACTTCATTTCAACTGGCCAGTGGTTGTCAAAGATATATACATATAATATATATGTTTTATAAAAGAGAAAATGTCATACATTCTTTATAAAGAATCCCTCAAATTTGGATAAAAAAATAAATCACAGAATTGATGAGAGTCTAAAAACATGTTTCAAGGTTCAAAGTTCAGGGAGTTTTTATTATCATGGGGTAATTTCCTGTGCAGCAAGCAGTAAACAGTGCACACACACACACGAAATATATTTTAAGACAATAACAAATAATAAAACAATTTATATGTAAATATAAAATAAAACTAGAAAATAGGGTTGCTTATTCAGCAGAGCTTTGTAGCAGGGATGAATGCTTGCTGATGTTCGTCCTGCATGTGTGCAGCATGCATCTGCAGCCTGATGGAAGCAGCAGGACCCCACCGGGCCGAGCCGGGCCGAGCCGGGCCGAGAGGTGGCTCAGGTCCACCCGGCAGCACGGTCTCACACATCCCTGCAGATGTGGTTGTTTTTATGTTTGAGTGACCAACAAATTAAAACAAATGTAAAACATAAACCACGATGAGCTTCCAGTAAAATACAGGCTGATGAGAGATCCAGGGTATTTATAGATGAATGACTGAATGAATTTATAATTATAATAAATAATGATATATACAAAAAATAATAATAATTTTTTTATAACAAAAGACCATAAAAAGAGAAGAAAAATTATTAAGAAAATGATATTTCATAATCAAATCATAAAATGAGTTATAACAAGGAGTGGGAAGAAGTACACACAGAACCAGAACTAGGACCAGAACCAGGAGGGGGGAAAAAATCCAGCTGGACACGACCATGAGGACTTTTCTGTTGCTTGTGGAAGCAAACTGGAGAGGCAGCGTTCAGTTTTTATGCTCCTCACATGTGGAACAAACTCCCAGAAAGCTGCAGGTCTGCTGAAACT
>JBAMHT010000022.1:579004-592631 GCA_037177075.1 Craterocephalus fluviatilis
GCTAGCATGTTGCTTTAGTTTTAATTAGCAACTGACCAATGTAAAATAAAACAAAGTGCTTATAAACTCAAATAGACCAATCAGGCTCACCTAGTCACATTCGTGAAAATGGGACTAAACGCTGCATAAGGCAAGAAAAGTCTATTTAAATCAGACATAACCGAGGAAGGAAAGTTAAACCATCGGTAAGGCGCTGCTTCACAGATAAAACTTTGCTGTATTCAAAGGCAGCCGGGAATTAACACAATCTACCCAACACAAGGATGGCTACAAAAAAAACAAAACAAAAAAAAACAAGTAACTGCTGACAGACTTTGTGGGCTTCCTAATAACTGCATGCAGCTTGTTTATTCTGAAACAGGAATGAAAAGTTTTAGCATCAAGTGGCTGTTCCAGGGACGCTGACGACACCAAAACACGCAAACAGAGCTGCTGAAGGTATCGTATCAGATCACCTGCGCTGTTTGTAGGATTGAACTATGAGAATAAACGAATAAAAACACAACACTAAGAGTTATTCTTATGAAACAAAATATATCTTATGGGAAAAATAAAATATGACCTGAAAGTGGAATTTTTAGGGCTCCCCATAAGGGGGTCAGCTGAGTGTTTCTAGGGGAGCTCCTATGTTTTTCGAGGGAGCTCGGCTCCCCCTGTAATTCGAACCCTGCCTACGTCTGATCAGGACCTGGGTAATCACAACAGTCTGGTTTCATTCTGACCTTTAACGGTTTCTGATCGGCTGTAATAAAAGGGAATGACCGTCCTGTGACTTCCTTTCAACACAAACCAAACCTCTTGTGGAAATAGAAACAACACAAAGACTTTTTAATTAACTCCAGTTGCTCCTAATTAGACGTTTCTTTCATTGTCAAACTGCTGCTAGTGATAATTCCAGTTTAAATGACGTTATCTGTCCACTGCTCCTCTCCTGATGTGAACCACCCACAGATGACAGCCAACAAAAGGCCGACTGTGATTAATTAGAGAATAAAAACTCGCATTAAGCCTGTTTTTGTACGTCTGGGCTTCATTTCAACGTGTCTGCCTTCATGGCTCCACTCCGAACGACGTATTGATTTAAGCAGACAAACAAGCGCAACCTTCCACCCCCCCAGTGTTGTGAAACCGCAGCTGGTTTCAGACTCAGAGCAAACACAAGTGGAGCTGATCAGCTGAAAGTCAGCTTGTGGGTGATCACAGCAGCGACCTGTGTGCGAGCAGCTGCCGGGGCCGCGGGGCACCGTTTGCTGACAACATACGACGAGCCGCGTCCTGAACGCAGCTCCCAGCAGCCGGGCGGGGAGGGAGAGGAAAACATGGTAGTGTAGGGATACCAGCAGCTGCTCCGCCTCTGCTCCATGTTCCTCATGTAAGCTGTCACATCGCTGCTACAGCATGTTTTTCATCACCCGTGCACCAACACTTCAGACTCTTTGTTTTCCTCTGAACTCAGATATCTGGTGATGCTCGTTATTTTCCCTGTACCACACTTACAGAACACAGTGGACAAAAAGTCCTCTTTTCAAGAAGTGCAACTGATTTTGCTCCAATGTGTCAATCCTCTTCAGTCTTAATCAGAAATACCAGATATGTGATCGTTCAAATTATTTTAACACTAACCAAAATACTTTTATAAACAAAAAAACATCAAAAGAACTTCCTCTGGATGATGGATTTTGGATGGAGATTTTATGTAAAGATGTGTGTTAGTTAAATTAAAAGTCAGTAACACATTTGATTTAGATGCATTATTAGTTGTTTTTATTTTACTTTACCCTTTCAGGACATACACACTCTACCAAAAACTACTTAAAAAACTTGCATAGAATATTTCCACTCAGATATTTCAATTATCATCAGTCCTAAATAGAAATAAAAAATATTTATCATTCAAATTATTTTAACCCCATTAAAACACCCACTTTACATCCCAAAAGATAGGTTTTAGGTGTTCAGGAAATTATGTAGAGATTTGTCTTAGATAAAGTAAAAATTTGTGGCAAAATAGATTTTGCTACATCATTATTTAGTTTGGCAGAGTTATAAAAAAACTCACTCCCTTTTGGGGCATACAGGCAAAATGACCCATTGGCTCCCATTAAAACCACAGTTTCTATTGACTTGACCATAACACAATATAATCATGCATCCTTTGACGTCAGGCTGTTATTTTAAAGAAAAATAGTAAAATCAGTCATTTTTTAATTTTTGTGCTGTTTTCCCATTGTAGGCCGAAGCTTTAAACACCGATCATTGCTCAAATAAAACACTAAAAATCCTACCTTCCACTTTCTCTGGAACCATCTTTAAACCGGCAACAAAATTTCTCAATAAATAGATTTATTTTGCACTTTAAATAAAAATTATCATTGAATATGATTGAAACATCTGAGAATTTTAAGTTTGTTTAAACAAGTTCCAAACAGTTCCATGTCTCTTGTACAGATCTTCTGTTTAACAGCGACATGTCCAGGATGACACCAACGCTGGTTAACCAGCACTGCAGTTCCACCTCCTTCAGCTTCCCGCTGAGGTGCTTATTATGGTCTGCACGGACCGTCTGGAAGCCGTGCACGGACGCAGTACAGTCTGGGATGTGTTCATGCAGCCATGTCTCGGTGAAGCACATAATACTTCACTCTCTGTGTTCTTCCTGAGACCTGGTTAGCACCTGCAGCTCCTCCATTTTGTTAGCTAGCGATCCCACGTTCCCAGTCACAGCAGCTGGAAGAAACGGTTTTAATCTCCACCGTTTCCTCTCTGCTGCACTCCTGCTCTGCATCCTCTTCTCTGATATAGACTTCACTTCACTCCACTTCACTTCTCTGTGATAAACAAGTATGGTTGCCATGGAGACACATCATAACAAGTCTTGAAAGAGCAAAAGAATCTGCAGAAAATCTCCCGTGCAGCTCAGCCTTTAGACCAGCATGAAAAATCCTCCTGGACAAACCAAAAAATGAAGCTGATGTATCAGAAAAAGAGGCTATAATACAAAAATCATAAGAGCTAAGACAGAGACACTACAACTTTGCTGCCACCTACAGGCGTATTCTAGATTCAGTGTAAATCTCGAGCTGGAAAAGACATCAAACCCTGTATTAATCCATGACTGTAGAGAAAACGGACAAACCGTCGCACCAATTTTCTGTAGAGCCGAGGCTGTGAGCGTGGGGGGGGGTTATTGACCCCCATCGGATTCTGCGCTACGAGCTAAGAAAGCTAACCCGCAACTAACGGGAGCTAACCAGCTAACAGGCTAAAGCTAAGGTGCTGCTAAAAACTGTGACTGTGCTACTGTTGGCCTCATTTCCCGGATATCACATGTCAATCAACCAGCCACGCCCCTAATAATAATTTCCTGAGTAAATACCATGCAAACGGATGAGAAATAAATAAATCCCCCCCCCCACCCCCCACAGACCTGTTAAAGCTGTGTGGACACGGCAGGCTGACGTTCCTGATGCTGTTTATCGTCCAGTTAAATTAAAACGTGGGCTCTAATGTGGAAAACATCCGATTGGAGGAAGCTGGAAGGTTAATATCCACCTTTTAGTACCACCTTTCCCTCCAGAGCTGAAGGTTCAACAAGGGTCCCAAAGTAGGCCGAGAAAATTGGCCTAATCTGACCCCGGGCCTCGATAAAGTTGTTCCCCTGGACGTGTCAGAAACTGATATTAGACTTTAAATCATGAGAAATGATCTCTGATTATCCTTTCATGTCTGGCATGAAAAGGGCGTAGTTTAACGCCTCTGATGTGTGTTTCTAACTAAAGTTGATTTTCCTTTTGGAGGGGTTGTAACCAGGTCGGGGTTATTTTGTCCCTGACTGAAAATGAACTGGATGGACCTCTTTTTATATTGTTTTCCTCTTTTTTTCCAACTCCGTCCTCTGTTCTTTTGTGGTAATTTCTGCAGAAACGAGTGAAAAAAGCATCTGTTTTTTGTAATTAGTGCTGATTTCTTCAAACCCTGAAGCCCTCTGACGCATGATGAGGCGCTGTCTTTGTTTACACCTGCTCTCCATCCTCTCTGCAGCTGGCTACGTGGGACTCGGTTCACGGACTCAACGGCAGTCTGAAGGAGAGCCGGATAGAGAACGGCATGCAGGGAGTGACCGTTAAAGTGGTGACTTTACTGGTAGGTAACCACTAAATCAGGCATGAAGGAGCAGGAATGCAGATTGTTTCAGCTACAAAGGACATCATTGTGTTTAAAGTGATAACACGGTGCAGAAGAAAGAAAACTCTGGCTCCAATGAAACATAAATATGTTAAACATAGTTTCACCAGTCATTTATCTCACTTTCTACAGAAGCCCAGAAGGGGCAAACCAGATGTTTCCCATAGTTTAACTTAAATTTAGTTTTTCCTTTATTTTCACTAAAATGTCAATTTATTTGTATAATATATATTTGTTAAAAAAATAATGATTTTCCTAAAAGATTTAGATTTAGAGATCTAGATTAAACAAAATTAGATTTTTTCTGCAATTTTTAAAAAATATATTATTTAGTTTTATCACATGTGAATCTGTGAATTTCTCTATTTTCTCATCTATAATTTTTTTATAAGAAAATTTCAATATTTTTCTAAATTTTTTTATTGGTTTTTATACATACAAATTTATTTTCTGAAATCTATTTTTTTTAACCTAGAATGTAATTTCCCACCCCCCAAAAAAGTCTTTTTGTTTTTTTTAAGTAAAATGTATATGTGTTTACTCTAAACCACTTGTTCCCTAACTGTGGGTTGCAAGATCTTTTCAGGGGGTCGCCAGATAATTGTGAAAAATATATTACCTATATTTATCAAATAATATTTAGGATTTTTATCATGGTTATCACAACCATTAATTAAACCATTAATTCTTCAACACATTAATGCATAAATCCACATTAATCTTCTTTATTGATGAAGTGTTTGACTGTTTTCATTGCGTATATTTAGAGGATCCTGCAGGGTCTCATATATACTTAATCATTTTCATTGCTGAAGGGAGGGTCACCAACACCAATATATGTCATCCCGGTGGTCTTTTCTCAAAACGTTTGTGAACTAGTGCTGTACATAATAGTTTTGCTGTAGATTAGGCCACAAATACACACTGAGTTGGTTCTGCTGGTTCGATGCATCGCAGTGATGAAGGTCTGAGTGATCAGAAACTTTAGTGGAGGCAGCTGGAATATGTTGGATGCAGTGAGGGAGGATGTGGTAGCAGGAGCTCAACATGTGGAGGTAGATCTTTATGTGAAGAAGCCTGAGCTGGAAGAAGGTAGCTGCATCTGCATGATGCTGCACAGAGAAAACTACAACCTCCTCCTCACCGTCCTGTTCACTTCATGATATGTCGATACTGCGACTCCAGCTCCAGAAGGTTCCAGCTCAGCATGCTCTGACTCCCCCCTCCTCCTCCTCAGGAGGATCCGTTCGTCATGGTGGCAGAGAACATCCTCGGGCAGCCAAAGAGATATAAAGGCTTCTCCATCGACGTCCTGGACGCCCTCGCCAAGATCCTGGGCTTCAAATACGAGATCTACCAGGTGGGCAAAAGAAACGCACAGAGCTGTAATTTACGTAATTTACCCACCGTGTGATGTAATTTAGCTGAACTGTGGCGTAATTTAGCTGATAGGTGACGTAATTTAGCTGATGTGTGACGTAATTTAGCTTACGTGAGACAGTAGCTGACGTGAGACGTTAGCTGACGTGTGACGTTAGCTGATAGGTGACGTAATTTAGCTGATAGGTGACGTAATTTAGCTGATGTGTGACGTAAATTTAGCTTACGTGAGACAGTAGCTGACGTGTGACGTTAGCTGATTGTGTGACATAATTTAGATTACGTGAGACAGTAGCTGATGTGTGACGTAATTTAGCTGACGTGTGACGTAATTTAGCTCACGTGTGACGTAATTTAGCTCTTGAGTAGGCTGAGTTGCAAGGTTTCTGAGTTTTTTGGTCCATTTTTACATCTTTTTTTTGTTTCACCTATTTATGTTAAATCTTTTTCTTCTTCTCTTCCTCCATGTTTGTTTCCTGCTGGTCCATCCAGGGTTCACCCTTTTATCTGTAAAATGACAGGAAGAAGTCTGAACAACTTCCTGTCTGAGTCTGAGAAATAAATCCAGTTTTACAGATTTAAACAGGCTTGAAGTCAGATTTTAATGTTCATTTTCTCTCTTATATAATATATAATTTAATCAAATTTTATAGATTGGCTATATTTCTTTTAAATTTTTATAAAAAATATTTTTATTTTCATTATGTTTAGACAGTTATTCATTTTCTTAACTGCTTTGTCCCCTTCAGGGTGTGGGGGGCTGGAGAGGTTTATGTACGGTGCATTGATTTATGTTTATATGTCAATACATGTATATTGTATTATTGGTTTCTATCATGTGTTTATATTGATGTATTTTATCTTATGTTTTTGTGTTATTCATCCATGCATGAGTCTGAATTCTTACCCAGCTGAATATTTTTAGTAATTTTATTTCATGTTTCTTTGAAGCTTTCTCTCATTTTCTGGTCCTGAAGCTTCACTGTGGCCCCGGGGTTTAGCATCTATAAAAATCTCGAGTAAATCTTGATGCCAGCTGTTGTTGCCATGGTTGCAGCTCGGGAGGTGAATCTTTGCTGCACAGAAAATGTGCGAAATCTGTAGAAGCACAAAGTCATCGGTTCAGCTCGTTAAAACTTTCCCCTTTAGGTGATGTTGTGGGTTAAATGTAGGAAGTGACACGTGTTTTCTCAGGTTGCAGACAGTAAATACGGCTCCCAGCTTCCCAACGGCTCCTGGAACGGCATGATCGGAGACCTCATCAACAAGGTAAGAGCGAATCCCAGACGAGGTTGGAGCTCTCCTCCGTTCACCCTGACGTTTGGCTCCGTGTTCCCGCAGAGGGCCGACCTGGCGGTGTCGGCCATCACCATCACGCCGGAGCGGGAGAACGTGGTGGACTTCAGCAAGCGTTACCTGGACTACAGCGTGGGCATCCTCCTCAGGAAGCCCGAGGAGAAGATCAACATCTTCTCGCTTTTCGCGCCCTTCGACATGGCGGTGTGGGCGTGCATCGCCGCCGCCATCCCGGTGGTGGGCGTGCTCATCTTCCTCCTCAACAGGCTGCAGGCTCTGCGCTCCTCCTCCTGTCAGGGCGTGGCCCCGGGCGCGGGGGCCGGCGGCGTGGGCTCCAGCTCGCTGCACAGCGCCATCTGGATCGTCTACGGAGCCTTCGTGCAGCAGGGTGAGTTCAACCTTTTCTTATCAACTTCTTTCTACATTTGGTGGTCGATGGGAGGAGTAGCAGCTTAGAGGGGGAATGTCTGCAGTAAGTCCTGCCTTTCATCTGTGTTTTATATAAGATCAGAAACAACCCTCATGCACAAAAGTGTCCCATTGACTTTTAATCTTCCAGTTATTATAGTTTAAAGTAATTTTTTTTTTATGTCAGTGTTTCATCTGGAAGACAAATAGTTGCATCTGACGTTTTTCCAGGATTCCACCAGATTCAGCTGCTTTCCCGTCATAGACGATGCAGGAACATCTGCTGGTTTTCAGTTGTAATGTAATAAAGCTGTAGGACAGTTTGGATCTAGTGCTGCATAAAAAAATGTTGTTTATGATGTCTGACATGTCGACGTGTCTCACCACCAGCACTCATCTAAGTTTTATCATATATAAACTCAGTCTTTGTGTCTTTATCGACTGTGTCAGCACTTTTGATATTACACCGGCATTTAAGGCCCATTTCTGCCGGACGCAGATGACGATACGCAGACACACGGACACTTTTGTCCGTCTTCTGCGTTAATTACGGTGCGTTTTCAGGCTCCTTACACACCCGTCATTCAATGCAGAAGATGGAGTAATACCACCGGAAACCCCAGTGGCCGTTTTGAGCAGAAACAAACCAGAGGAGAAGAAGAAGAAGAGGAAAACAGTAGAAGAAGAATGAAGAAGAGGATTAAAACAAAAGAAGTTGCACAAGCTTTAGAAATAAGGCTCTACAAGTGTTCAGGATGTGTTGGTGGTTACAAACAACTTTCTAGCAGCTTGTTTGTGCCGCCAACAGATGTCTGACATCAACATCGTATTGCAGTGTTAGCTATGATCTCAGCACTGCCCCCTAGTGGATGCAACCCTGTAGTTTCTGAACTAGCTACTGCCATCTATGGGTGTCAGAGGATCTGCAGCCTCCAGAGGAAGCACCTGCACAACACGAGACCAGAGGCAGACGAAGAATGTCGGGAGTAAAAACGGTAACACCAACAAACGTAGGCCTGGTTACAGAAATAAATAACGGATATTAGCAGGAAGCTGCATCCGCTCCATCATCTTCCTCTGCTCTAGTAAAAACTAACCGTTGCAACCTTTTCCATTAGATACTAACACACAGAGGCTACTACAACAATACTTGTACCTGTTAGCAGGTAAAGGAGAACAGCTGCACGCAGTGAAACTTCTTTGCTTGTGTGGGGCCTGTGATGGAGTTCAGGCTGTGCTCCTTCCTCACCAGTTTCCGTAGCAACAGAAGCTGCTGCTGGGATTGCGGCGGCGTGTGAAACTCTGCTGTAGCAGCTGTACAGGCTCATGGGGGGGGGCCCCCATCTACACGTCACCGCGTTGCTGCGGCACGTTTGGGTAGAAAAGCTGCTGGTTTTACATTTTCGCTCACACGGAGAATATGTGCTGCTTTTGGGCCAGTTTCAGTGCGAGGACACTTGGCTTACAGCTTAGTTTCCCTCCAGCGCACACAGCAGAGGCTGCCAGCTGCAACTATTATGGTCTGGCAGGTTGCCTGGGAAACCTTTTAGGCCTAACGGGCTGCGATTAGGCGGCTGCGTGATGCATTAGGGGCCTCCCCCAAGGCAGGTCGCGGGTTAGAGCCCCGCAGCGTGTGCACGGACCCCGACTCACCAGGAACACTGTGTGTGTGTGTGTGTGTGTGCAGGTGGGGACAGCGTGGTGGGCTCGGTGGCGCTGAGGATCGTCATGGGCAGCTGGTGGCTCTTCACGCTCATCGTGTGCTCGTCCTACACGGCCAACTTGGCGGCGTACCTCACCGTGTCCCGCATGGACCACGCCATACGGTAAGACACACACACGTCAGGTTTACCCATTTAAAGGAGAATTTGGCTTTTTTTAACCTGGGGTCTGTTTTCATCTTTCCTCTCATACGTGTGAGTGATGGAGAAAGGAACGTTTAAGATCGCTCCAGTATTTAGCCGGGCAGGCAGCTAGCAGCACAGCTAATGATAAGTATCGGGCAGCTGCTCCTGTCTAAGTTCGCCCTAAAAACAGCTGAAACTGAAGTGCTCTGATAGTCTTAACGAGTGTCCGACACGTACTAGAGAGGAGAAATGAAGGTAAGTATCTGTATTAGCTGCCGATCGCTATGTTTTGGTGTTTGTGTTCTGTTATCTTTGTCCAAATCTCCCGAAATCACAGGATAACTCGCGTCAAAAAAAACAGATTCCACTACCTGACAACAAAACATAGCAATCACAGGCATCTGAGGCTAAGAAATCCAGTATTTCACATTTAGATTGGAGTAACTTTGACCAAATTCATCCCGCGGGCCCCATCAGACCCTTTGGTGGGCCAGGTTTTGCCCCCGGGCCGTACGTTTGACATCCCTGCACTAAAGCCTCTCTGATGGACCCGGGCCAGACCAGCAGGTCAGCAGGGACGCCCCTAAGTGGTGGCCAGGGGTGGCCAGTGCGAGTGTCCGCAGACCTGTCAGCTGTCTGCAATGTTGCGTTTAGCGGCAGCAAAGCACCTCGCTAGCAACGCTGATGGGACACTTCAGAAAAACTGCGCTCCGAGCCGCTTCCACGGATCAGCCACTAGGCCGCAGGGCAATAATAAACACACAGGAGGAAATGATGCAGGTGAGCTGAATCACTAAGAATATATGTGTTTAAAAGACTTGAAAATGGATGTAATGAGCTCCAGAACAGGAACTGTTCACTTCATGAGGAATAAAAGTTCAGTTAAAGTTTTATCTTCAGGAGTTAACCCTGCCATGTTCAGCGCATTACATGTAGCTCAATAACAAAAAAATAAATAAAAAAGAGTTTCAAAGCATAGTTAAAGCACAGTATTCTGCTGTTATTCACATTAGTCTTTTTAATAAAAATAATTCAGCGTAATTTTTGTAATGCTTTTTAAAATCTTTAAAGCTCTTTGTGATACATTTATTGTATGAAAAGTTCATCATATATAATGTTTGATTTGATGGATTATATATTCTGCTTTTGTTTAACCGAGTAAAAGCGGAGATATGGTCATTTTGAAATTGAATAAATACAAATAATAGATAGTTAAAGTGTGATGGGATGATCAGAATAATTCTATAGTCTCATCATTAATTAATTTAGTGTTATGTTGTTTGTAGATAAAAACAGTCCAATAAGCTGTTGGTTCCAGGGAGAACTTTTATCATGTGAACAATGGCAATCTGCAGATAAAGCAAGAATAAAACAAATACAACGGATAGTCAGTAAATTCATGAACAAACAGTTCACCTATAGATAATTCTAGTTCAGGGTTTGTTGTGTGCAATAAGGGTTTTTTTTCTCAGTTATAAATAAACACTGAACCAGTCTGACCCTTGATGTGGAACTGCTGTTAAAAAGCAAACTCTCTGAAAATATGCAACAATGCACCTTCTATTCTTTATTAAATTTTGTGCTTATAACACAGTTCACTGCTTGAAAATTTTCATGGTTACCCAGCACTATAACATAGGAACAAGTCCTAATCAATAGAAAAAAATTCTAGGAACACTGCTGATGAGGAGCTCTTCTTTCCATCAACACAAACTGACCCAGTTCATGTTTCGTCCTCGTGTAGTTCTGCATGTTTGACTTAATAACCCTCGGCCACCCTGTAATTTTCTCTGGCCACCCCATGGCCACCCCTGAAAAAAATTTCTGCGGGCATCCCTGTCTCCAGGGCTACTCGTTGCTCACATTTCACAGAGAACTTTCTGTTTAATGTGATGAAAACAGAATCTCCCGCTGTGTCAAATGCTGCCGCTGCTCCATGTTAGCAATGTTGACGGTGTTGCTTCCTGTCACGTCACTGCGTTGAGCCCGCCTCTTTGGATAAGTTCAAAATTGATTGCCCACTTTTTTGGGATTTTGGAAATCGGTAGAATAGGCTTCTTGGCCAGACTATATGCTCGCAGCAATATTGTCGCGATAGCCTGGCTAAGCCAGCCTGGTGTCTGTGTGTTCGGGTTTACCCCATCGGATGAGAGGGTTGCCTCCGTCAGCCTTCAGTTGGGGGGACGGGTCCTGACTGTTGTTTGCGCCTTTGCACCGAACAGCAGTTCAGAGTAACTTCTAGGCCTGCACAATTATGGCCAAAATAATAATCACAATTATTTTGATCAATGTTGCAATCACGATTATTAATCACAATCAATCATTTTGTCTGGAAGAACATGTATTTTTATAGCATCAAATATGAACAATGTGGCTACAAATTTCTCTATTCAAATTAGTTTTGAATTACCAAGAGTGCGACATGTCCCAGTACTTTCAACTGGGACAAGTGTTTTTGTCTTCACTTTTCCTAAATATCACGAATATCCAGCAGTAAGCCAGTGGCAACAAGGGACCCTTGTTCTGTCTCCTCATGTCACTTGAACACACCACAAAGCTGACACCCCACTAATGTTCATTAAGAGGGACAAACTAAACCTGTGCTTGAAGACAAATCAGTTCAATATTAGCTTAGTTTTTAGTATCCAATATTGTTCCAGCTAAGCCAGATTGCTCAAAAACATGATTTGATTTGATTTGATAATTTTGCACTTTTATGATTTTATTAAGCATTTTTGTTTCATGAATCAAAGCAAGCATAAATAAGTGGTTCAAATAAGGTCAGTTCATGTTACATGAATGTATAGAGCGTACTCACTCTGCTGAACAGCAGGCAGGGGCAATCATTTTCACTTCTAGACACTGATTCAACATGTTTAATCGGGAAGAAGGTCAGGAGCTGACAGCTGATTGTCGGCTTGGTGCCTAAGGCCTCTTTGGGAAAAGAGTTAAGGTTTTTATAGCCCATTTTCCTAATTATTCGGAGGGGATAAGGTTGTCACAGTCAGTAAAGTTTTTTTTTTCTTAAGAGAAGATGGCTGTTTCTGATTAACCCACTCTTAATATTGGAAATCTTATGTGTCAAATATGAATAGGAAGAATTTCTACATGTAATTAAGTGTATCGTTCATTTTATTACTGCTAAACTATTTATAATTAAGTAAATAATCAGAATACCTTCCTCTATCATACTGAAATAGTAATACTAATAATAATACATTTTTGAATTTGTGGAAAAACAGCAATTATCTTTCAAAACCAGTCTTGCATATTTCCCAGTATTTCCCATATAGAAACCATTGTTTTTACTTAAAACCATTCCAACCACAACAGCAATAAGTATAAATTAATGTATCCATAGCTGTGATCAATAGTGAGTTCTTAATTCCTTTATTGAGTTGTGTGTTTATTTTTATCCCATGCTGTGCGTAACCCTCCTCTCTGCACCCACAACCCATCCACCATCAGCGCTACACTTTGACCTTAATTCTGCCTGATTACCCAACCTGACTTTCCTGTTGCATGAGTGTCTGACCTTTTTACACAATCAATCATGCACTCAAAGTTACCTTCACTAATATCATTAGATTTGCTCCTGTTTACCATCACACACACATAATCAAGCTCACAAATAAATTGGCTTCTAATTGCAGACTGATGAAAGGCCTCTCCCATTTTCAACCCAGGTTTTTATCTTAAAATTTTTTTTTTATTTTGAAAACATGCACTTGTGAAGGCTGTCAATAACTGGGTCATTCTGTACTTGAGAGTTTGCATCCACATTTCACAGCCTGACCTGCTTTGGCCAGACTAATAGGAATGCAACTTTATGTAATTGTGTAAATAAAGTTGCCACATCAATACATTATCTTGGCACTAGGAACAAAGAAAGGCTGCAATTAAAAACATTTTAATCCAATTAACAAGCAGCAAGGACATCATCATTTTAAAATGATTTTCTGTCACTTCCAAATGACCACACAATGTGTTTCTACAGTTTTTTTTCTTTTTATGTACTACTGCAGCTGTGAGCAGTTTCAGTGCATCTTTTTTTTCAAGGTACACTGAGAGGAAAAATATGCAAAGACTTTTTAATTTGGCCGCCAACTAGCAACATTGTCATTTCAAGCACCAACAACCTTTTCATTGCATAAGGTTGTATTTTCTGGCAAGTTTTTGTTGTTTTTCCATCATCACAACTTGTGCATACATTTTCTTTTCAGGAATGTACTTGAACAGACCACCCCGGAGAGTTTTCAAACAGCTCTTGCTCACAGCTGCAGTGACGAGGAAGAAAGTGGAAACATGGAGCTGTTATCGTGTTTCCTGAAACAAAATTGTATGATCCTCAAAGTTTATTTGTGTCGTGTACAGGAAAAATGTGCTATTATTAGCTTTTTAAAAGGCATGACATCCATATGTTACAGCATGACTTTAAAAATGCTTATTGGTATTAGAGTTTACTGAAACAAGGGTCAAATATGAAATAACAGAGGTTAAATGGATAAACC
>JBAMHT010000022.1:813786-826193 GCA_037177075.1 Craterocephalus fluviatilis
GGTTAAACCTCTTTCCACAGTCGCTGCAAGCGTAGGGTTTCTCGCCGGTGTGGACTCTCATGTGCGTCTTCAGCAGCGTGTTTCGGGTGAACCTTTTAGGGCAGACGTGGCAGCTGAACGGTTTCTCTCCGGTGTGGACTCCTTTGTGCATCTTCAGATGTTCGTTTCGATAAAATCGTCTACCGCAAACATCGCAGCTAAACGGCTTTTCTCCTGTGTGGACTCTAACGTGCATCTCCAAATGGGCCCTCTTGTTGAACCGTCTTCCACATTTATTGCAAGCGAAAGGCTTCTCCCCTGTGTGGACTCTCATGTGATTTGAAAGAGTTCCCTGCTGGCTAAAACTTCGACCACAGACGTCACAGGGAAAGGGTTTTTCTCCTGTGTGGACTCTTAAGTGTTTCTTAAAATAGGACTCATAAATCATTGTTTTGCCGCAGTAATTACAGACGAATGTTTGCCGTCCTTTCTTGTTTGACTTTAAACTTTTCTTCTCAGACTTTTTTGATGTTCTAATATCTGAATCCTTATTTCCACCTGACTCAGGGTTTCCAGTCTCCCTCCAATCAGTGTCACTGTCTTCAGTTTCGAGCTCAGAATCTGACAGAGGATCCTGCCAACAGTCATCACCATCATCATCATCATCATCAACGCTAACTTCAGCCTCAAAAAACTCTTTTTCATCAGTATTGTGGCGTAGCTGATTATTTGGGTTTGTGTTCCTGGTTGGTCCTGGTCCCCCACAGTCCTCTTCACCAGTTTCTGTTTTCATCTGTGTGTCTGAGCTGCTAGTTGGAGCTTCTGTCTCTCCGTTGTCGTCAGTTTTGATGTGTTGAAGCTTTGAGCACTGAGGTTTCTCTTCATCTTCGTCACTCTTCACGGTAACAGCATTTAATGAAAAGCTGCTGGTGTCAATCTCCTTCTGTCCACCCTGACTGGTCAAGAGTTCCTCCTCTTCCTCCTTTATGTGTAGAGCTTCTGGGACCTGTTGGTCCACACCGGACCAGGGAACCTCCTCTTTAATCACCAGTAGCGGCTGGACATCTGCAGGTAACACTGAAAGACAATGAGGTGGCATTATTTGTGTTAACCTGGCTCTAAAAGAGGAAGAATGCTTCAGGTCTGCTCCCTGGTTTCTACAGAAAACATGTGTACTGTAGTAGATGATCAAACAACATATGACCTCAGCTAAGCAGCATTATTTCAATACCAAGGTTCCTGACACAAACAGGTACAGGTACTACTTGGAAAATGAGGAAAAATACGTGTTAATGTAACTGATACGTTATTGTGGTCTAATTGGGTTAGTTTGAACTATTAAAATCATTAACTGTATTATTATGGTACACTGGTCAACTGTTGAAATACTGACTGAATCACTGAAAATGCCTTCTTTAAGGAGGGAATTTTGATTTCTCAACAATCTATCAATGCAGTAATCTTTTTACCTGTTCCTGTATCAAATCTATTTATGAGTTTTCTTTACAGACAAAAATATTTGGGGAAGAGTGAGCTTGAAATGAGTCACAGGGACTTGTTTAGTCAGTTTTATTGCTTCTAATTCACTTGTTTGTTCAGGTGAGTAGATGGAAGTGACTTACTGAGATCTTTGCTGTCTTGTGTCTGCTCCCCCTGGGGTGTGGAGGCTGCAGGGTTGCCGGTCCCCGAATGGAGCCCTCCGGGGTCATCTGGTGTAAAGGTCCTCCTTCGAGCCATCCCAGCTCCGCCTGGGATTCTTCTGTTGACAATTGTTGTCTGCAGTTCAGAGAAGTTTCTGTCGGTTAAGCCGGTTATATATGAGAGAAGTGCTGTTGTTACTTCTATAACAACAAAAAGTTAAAATGCTTTATAATCATGTTCTAACTAACGCTATCGGGTATTAGCATTTAGTTGATGGGTTACATTACCTGTCCAGCACAAAACAAAGTGTTTTCCAAGGGATTTCCACTTAGGCAAGGTCACACAGACGTTTGTCCTCCTTTTCTCCTTTCGTCTTTCCTAATTTCGTTTAGCTTCCTCGCTTTTCTCCAGCTATCACGACCCTAAATTTGGCTTCTTAAATATTTGACAATATTAACTGTTAAGCGAACAGCAGTGACTGTTTTGAGATAACATTTTAAAAATACGCTGGAGGTTCAACACAAGACCATAACAGGTAGCCACATGCTAACAAACACCACTTTTCTTTTGTTTCCTCCGGGAAAAAATACGGTGAACAACAGTTCCCTCCGCTTTTTTTCACCTGATACTATAATAATAGTTCCCGGTAGAACATTTCAGGACATTAGAAGGAATAAAACTGGTTTTATAAAAGTCTTATGATAAAGGTAGATCCTTTTCAGAAGGGCTACGCATCCCTTCCGGTGCTCTTGTGAAATCTGCTCGCCTGCCACATCCGGTTCTGTCCAGGTAACTCAACGCAGAGGCCGCGTGAAGTGGGCTGGCCGCTGCTGTAACGTGGCTGCGTGTCCGCCAGGGGGCATCGCTGCGCTGTGTGCTACAAATTAGGGCTGTGCCAACTCTAGAGAGACACTAAAAATTGTTTGTACCTGAAAATTGAGGATATCCCGGACGTTACCAGCACCCATATACAGTACTGGGTTGATTATATTAATGGTCAAATAACAGATGTGGTCAATTTTGTTTTCTTGCTTAAGTGTCACACATATGTACTGCTGTTAAGTGTAAAGGTTTCACCCCTTGTTTTGATCTTTTAAAAAGCCACAAATAAACAGATAATCTAATAATATATACTTGACATTTTCCTATTAAAACAGACTGGAAACCTCACCAGAGAATAAAGAGAATGACCATCATTTGGAAAGCAAATTAACTGCGGCAATGAGACACATTCCAAACTTATATTGAGGACATTTTGAATTTGTAAATCTTTACAACACAGATGTGCACTTATTTTCCCAACTTATTTCAAACAAGAAGCATCTCTGTTATGACATCGATCTGTTATCACATTTGGCGTCCTCATCACTGAAGTAATTTCATCTTAACCCACAAAAAAACAAGTATTTTAAGTTCTTTATTATGTTTCTTTTTATTTTTGTTGTAAACAGTCCATTGTCAGCCTCTTGAGCCTTCTTTGATGTCTCAGGTTTTCTGGTGTAGAACAAAAAGTTATTATATTGCATAATATAATGTAAAAACATAAGAAAGACCTCTTGTATCAAGTTCTATTTTACTCTCTATCCAAGATTCAGAGCCAAAAATGGAGCAGCAGCATTCAGTTTTTATGTTCCTCTAATCTGGAGCAAAATTCCAGAAAACAGCTGAAACACTAAGTTCCTTTGAGACTAAAAACCAATTTGTTTGTAGGTGCCTTTAATTAATAATAACTTGAACCCAGCTTAATTCTCGTCTGGATTAAAGATTTGTATACATTCCCTTTATGTTGCCACTGTGATGTAATATTTCAGTTTTGTTTGTTAATCATGTTGTTTTTATCACGTAAAGCACGTCCATCCTTGTTACTGAAATATGCTATAGAATTAAACTTTACGTCACAAAATACATCATTCCTTCGTGAGAAAACAAAATGTGGAATAGCATCACAGCATTCATTCATCATTCAACCTGTAGTAACAACCTTTTGTAGGTGAGCTGGGAATTCGAAGAGAGATGGAGGAGCTCCATGTTTGATCCTCACTGTCTTACCTGTTCTATCATAATCCTCAGGCCTGAAATGTTCACTGCACAGTGCTGACGACTCCTTCCTCAGAGCGACCTCTGTGTCCTTCTAGAAATATCTTTAGGAAACAGAGGAACATAAGACAAACATATAGCATCAGAAGTCAAGAGGGCCCAAATAAATAAATAAACAGTTATCGCAGTATTTTGTGATAGTGAAAAAGCTTATGATACGGTAAGGAGGGCTTAATGATAAAATCGGATCAAATGGGGGTAACAGGTAGGGCATCCAACTGGATTAAACATTTTTTGTTTGATAGAGTCATTCATTTTACAATTGGAACTTATTTATCTAGAAAATATACAGCCGATAACGGCACCCAACAGGGAGGTGAGATCAGCCCGGTAATACTCATAATTATGATGATGTTTTTAATCTTGTGCGAAATGATTTAGGGCGTTCTCTGTTTGCAGAGGATGGGGCTCTATGGAAAAGAGGCAGGAATATTAATTATATTAAACAGAAAATGCAAAATGCAATAGAGGTTGTAGAAAAATGGTTATATTCTTTTGGTTTTTCAGTAGAAAAAACAAAAGTGGTAATATTCAGTAGAAAGAAAAATAAAGTAAAAGATTTAATATATGGACAAAAAATAGAGCAGGTAAGATAATTAGAAATTCCTTGGAATGTGTCTGGATAGTAATTTGACCTGGAAGGACCATGAAACAAAAATAGGTACTGTAAGAGCGGCACTGACTTTAAGGGCCGTCTTCTGGCTGCGGAGACCCAGTGTGTAGTTGACGCGTGTTTCCTAAAAATCCAGAAGATGCTGGACTTGTTTTCATGTTCTTTAATTTGGTCTTCAGAACGTTACAAAAGGGTGACAAGTAAATAAAACAAAAAAGGGCTAAAGTTCCACTTATAATAAAATACTTAAACATGGTCAAAGACTAGTATGCTCCCTGAGCTCCACGGCAAAAGTAAAAGGCACAGAAAGAAACTTAAGCTTTATGGACCGCTTGTTAAGCTTGAACCAATTAACAAGGATATATATAAAAACTAAATCTATAATCAAAAGATACATGGCAAAATAATGGCAAAATAAATGGGATGAACAAAGGACAGCAAGACATTCAACCCAGGGGACGGTAGGCATAATGACACCAGCAGGGGGCAGCACGAGGAAAGAACGGGTCATCACGAGACTCAATATATTAAATAAAACATTAAACTTAACTGGCAAACAACCGTCAGGTTTGTGTGAAAACTGTAGTGAAGAGACGGTTCAACATGTGATATTTCAGTGTCCAAAGTACAGCAGAAAGACTTAAATTCTACGAAGGTTTAAAGAAATGAGGCATTACGGATAATCAGTTATTTATAGGAGCTATGGAAGTATTTGTTATGTTTCCTAAAGGAAACGGGTTTAATTGGTAGAATCTAGAAAAAATAATTTTCTTTTGTTTGTTTGTCTCATCTCCTCAGACCCCCACTCCAGTTTAGTAGGTGGCAGTAATGCACCCGCCAGGAAACCAAAAGAAGAAGAAGACGACTTTGTGCATTTCCACTTCCGGGGCAGTTCAACAATGGCTGAAGCGAAGTCCAGATGCCACTGCTCTGTTCCACTTTGCAATTCCAATAAACAACGCCAACCATACTTAAGTTTCCACGGATTCCCAACGGAAGACGTACTAAGGAAGGAGTGGATGAAAGCGATTCGCCGGGATGAAGGGCCGAACTTCAAAATAAAACAAGGCAGCACGTTTGTTTGCAGCCGGCACTTCAGTGATTCAGACTATACTGCAGCTGCGTTAGCAGACGCGCCCAACGTCGTGCGTCTGAAAACACACAAGCGTCTGAAAATCAGGGCTGTGCCCTCCCGCTTCCAGTGGAACAACTGGGGAATATCCAGACGGGAGCCCGCTTCTAAAAGAGCATCAACTCGCTTGGACCATGAAGTTCACCCAGCCAGTTCACCCAGCAGATGTTACGGTCAGCCACATCTGGAGCAGCCGCTGTGTGAAGAAGCGATACAGAAGATGGCCTCAGTGGTGGTGGCAGATCATGATTACTGTTCTGTTCCTAAAGCAGGTATGTCATTGTTTGTCAGTGTTTAGAAATGTTAGCGTTCCTCATGAGTACACCTCACTGTGCCTTAACTATGGGAAGCACATCCTGTTTAGTAGGAAATGCTATCAGAATGTCTTCCTGTTCTTTATAATGTACTTAGCCATAGATGGCACCACTTCATCGCAAGTATAAATGTTGCATTTTATATCTTGATTAAAGGAACTATACCCGATTTTATTTTAATCTTTCTAAGAAAAATGGTTTCTACACGTTATATGATGTGGTTAAAGGGGGAATTCTGTAAAAATGATTGACTCATTGATTCCGCACTCACTGCATCCATCTGGCAGAAGATTGAGAGTTCCTCACTGCAGACTGAACCGACTTAAAAACTCATTTGTTCCCATGGCTGTTAAACTCGTAAATAAGAATATAGATAAGACCTATATGCCTTATGAATCCAGGAGTTGTGGAAGTTAACCCCATTGGCAGAGAGAGCACCCAACAAAAGCTTTAAAAAAAAAAAAGATGCTTTCCCTAATGAAAATGGCCCTTTTTATGGAATTACCCCTTTTACCACATAATATATCGTATAGAAACCATTTTTCTTAGAAATTTTAAAATAAAATCGGGTGTAGTTCCTTTAAATATAAACATGAATATTGAGTGATTTAAAAAGCAATTTCTTTAGAGGTCCAGACAACTTTCCGGATGCAAGGCACAGCCACAATCTGGATCAGCTGGTTTTTTTTCTACTTTTTGTCTGATTTTTCTTTTCTAATCTCTTACAGGTGGACTGGATGCTGCTAATGCACGCATACAGCAATCGGAAGAAGAAACCAAGGAGCTGATACCAGAGCTGTCGCAGCTGAAAATGTATCAACATTTTGTGCACAGATTTTGTGCCTCCGACAAGGACATCTGTTTTTACACTAGATTCACATCAAGACATGTTTTTTGTGTCTTCTGGGAGGCTATCGAACCATCTGCCTCCATGCTGGTTTACTGGTCGAAAGCTCAGAAAATGGGGGAAACATTTGAACCCATTTCTCCCAGTCCAACACGTGCACTGCAACTGGTTGATGAGTTTTTTCTTTTCTGCTGCCGAGTTGCTGCAGGCCTGCCAGAGAAGGTGCTGGCTGACATGTTTCAGGTCAGTGTGTCCACTGTCTCCCGTGTTATTATAACGTGGGCCAACTACCTTTACTTGCTCCTTGGCTCCCTTCCCATCTGGATGAGTAAACTGCAAGTCAGGAACACCATGCCCAGAGACTTTGTACAGTCCTGTCCAGATGTTCGGGTAATCATCGACTGCACCGAGGTACGATGCCAGAATCCACCAGAGATTTCTTCTTCAAACAAGAACACAACAACCTTCAAAGCCTTAATCGGGATCGCCCCATGCAGTGCTGTGACTTTTGTGTCAAGTCTCTTCGCTGGCTCCATCTCTGAGGGAGAGCTGACCGAACAAAGCGGACTGCTCGATTTACTGGAGCCAGGAGACGGCTGCGTGGCAGATAAGGGTTTTACCATCGAGAAGATGCTAGCTGACCGTGGGGCAAGGCTGATTAAACCACCCTTTAAGATGACAGGTAGGCATGAAATGTTCATTTCCAATTAAAACTGACCAAAATGTGACCATTAAGATATGCAGACAAAAGTTTCAAATATATTGCTCTGATAGAAAGGAACTTGTCTCTAACTACAGGGCAGTTCACCAAAGAGGGTGCTCTGAAAACACAAGCAATCACCCGACTTCGGATCCTTGTGGAAAGAGCCATAAGCAGAGTCAAGGAATACCGCATCTGGGAGCAAACTCTCCTTCTGACCTTGTCTGGGACAGTCAACCAGCTGTGGACCGTCTGCTGTGTGATGGCCAACTTCCAGGGACCACAAGATGTAAAAGGCTGCATCCATGATGAGTAGTGTTTAGAATTGGATGGGTTATTGATGTTTGACGTCTCATTCAGTTATATGCAGTTCATTAAATAAATGGAATGTTTTTAGTATACAGAAATATATTCATGAGATCAGAGGCTGGCCATCCTGAATATATTCAAAATTAGGTAAAGATGTAATGTAGTAAAAAAAGAACTTCAGAAAAATTGATTAAATATTTTTATTCTTCCAGTTCATTTTGTCATTCAGTTAATTTCACTTTCTGCTGATGATAGACATTAATAAACATGTATGTACCAAAGAAGTACACGTATGCTTTATTTTTCCTCTTATTTCATCATCCCTCAGGACTCTTTCGACTATGAAGTCTTCCTCGGTATCTGTTATGTCAGATAGATAGATAGCTTTATTTATCCCCAAAGGGAAATTGAGTTGTCACGGTAGTCAAGTATTAATACAATAGAGATAAAATAGCACACAATACTTAAGTGGTTTAAAATAGGAATAAAAATAAGAAACTATCATATAAATACAGAGTGGAATAAAAATAGAAATAAAATCTAAATACAAAGTGAAATAGAAATAAATATGAGAGTGGATTAGCAGATAAAGAGGAACATTTTCTGAACTATTCTCTGGAATTTAACAGTTTGCAAACACTACTAAATTACTGAAAAAAGGAACATGCATTATGTCTGACAACAGTAAGTATCCGGTAGAATCTTTAAATGGTTTCTTGGAATAAACATTTATCACAACTCAGATTTTCTGATATTAACAGGTTTAAGATCTAAACTTTGGAAAAATAATCAACAAATCACTCAAAAATGGCTTTTCACCGGAGTGCACATGTATCGTCCTGCCATATCTCAGAGAAATTAACCAACCAGCAATGAGGAATAAGGTGATGCAATCCATTTTTTCTATTAGCCCTATATATATTTATCCTTTCCCTGCGATCATGAGACATTTACCATAAATGGATTCTCTGTAATCTCAGGACAGTGAAGATGTCACTGTCATCACTCAACCTGAAAAAATGAATGAAACAAGATTTCCGAAACTGCAATATTAACACTAAACGATCAACCAAAAGGGACTTAAGGCAACTTTACAAAATCTGCTGCAACAGGCGCTGTGGGGAACTGCAGCCAGCAGCCAAGCAGCATGGGAGTCTTCTTTTTTTTTTAGACTCACGAGATGCCGCTGATAAAGTCTTCTTTGTCTTCGTGGAGCCACTTTTTTGTGAGCTTAGAGTGAATGCAGGTGGTTTGCTGGCTGCAGAAGCATCTATATTCAGTGTTTGAATCCGAGTCTGCGGCGTTCATGTTCTTCCTGTTCATGCGCTGTCAGCAACGCACATACAGCGTTATTTTACGTCACATCCCCACAACTGTGCGGGAAATTCGGACACCAAACTGCAGCTTACTATGTAGCACACAGCCTGTTCAAGAGAACAAACAGATACACAGATGGCCTCATTATTTTGGGTTTTTAATGCTTCACGACCCATTAGCGTTGAATAAACTGGAAATGCATGTTTAGTTTCTCACAAACCTTGCCTCAAGTCCCTTTAAAACAGGACGGATTCTGGAATTTTCTCTCGCAGATGTCGCACTGAGGGTGGGCCTGGATGTGCGCCTGAAAGCTTTTCTCTTCTGTGAAGCTTTTACCACAGTGCTCACACGTGAGTAGCTTGTTTTTGGCGTGGGAACCAGAGTGCCTTTCCCACAAACATGACAGCTGAGCAGCAACTGGCCGTGTGTGTCTTCAGATGACACAGACAGGTAAATCTCCTGGTGACAACCGTGCGGTTTTCTCTCTGCGTGGACTCTCGTGGCTTGCTCAGATAGCCTTTTCCTTTAAATCTTTTACAGCAGACGTCACAGCCATAGCAACCGTCTCCGTGAGCTTTCATGTGCAGCTGAAGCGTCGATTTTCCCGTCAGTTGTTCCCCACAAACACCACAGGAAAAGGACTTCTTACCCAGGTGGTAAAGTAGGGACCTGGCAAACGATCCTGCCAATCATCTTCATCATCACCATCACTAAAATCAGTCTCAGGGGGGTTGGACTCTTCATCATCATTTGGTTGTACCAAACTACGTCACCATCTCATCGTTGCTGCATCTGATGACAGATACCCTCAAGGAGAAAGACACTGATGTTGAACTGACAGCAGACATCAAAAGAAACAATCCTGGAGCAGCTCGACAACAAATATGACAACGACAAAACCATCCAGTTAATGTGCACAGCTACGCTCCTTGACCCGCGATATGAGGGCGGCCACATGAATGCAGCTGACCTGGACTGGGTCAGATGCCAGCTGGAGGATGAGATGGTGCTGTTCTGGAAGAAAGACACCCCCAGGCCGCCTGCCAGAGTCAAAGCGGATTCAGCAGATGAGGATGCAGGACCTACCGGGCCGACCAAGAGGAAGAAAACACTGGGCCGTCTGCTTGGCACTGCCATGCGTCCTGCCAGTGCAACGCCAGAGCAGCGAGCACACATGGAAATGACCAATCACCTCCAAGAAGAGATCGTTGATGGAGAAACAAATGCCCTTGAATGGTGGAGGGGGAACGAGAGCCGCTCCCCCCTGATGGAAAACATTTTCTCAGAGCGTATTTAAGTAAAGCGGAGAATGTTGTAACGCGGTAACGCAGTCAGCTAAAGCCAGAGAGAGTCAGCATGCTTGTTTTCTGGTCAAATCTTTTGCAAGCCATGTTGCTTATGCTATTTTTTATTTTTTTGCTTATTTTTAGCAAAGTAGGCAGCAGTCATTTTGTTGCTTAGTGTTGTTCAGCTAAAAATTTGTTCATACTAATGTCTGAGAAACAAACCTATATCATTTTTAAGAGACTTTGTATTGGGTAGCATTTCTATTATAGTAAGACAATTCACCCATGTACTGAACTTTTTTGTTTGCACATTATTTATTTTATTACAGCCTATTTATTTATAGATAAGCTAAAGGTTTTGCGGCACATCTGCCAGAGCGTAGTTTTGGTGAATAAATCTGCTCTAGGCTCCTTGTTTGAAGTGAACACTATGTACGCAGCTGCAAGCAGTCACCGTTTTATTTACTTATTTATTTAGTCTGTGGAAGACAGAAGTGTATGTGGCTCCAGATTTTTGGCTTAGTTTTTTGTTCGCTGCATTAAATTTACGCTGATCGATGTTTCGATTTAATAAAGTTATTGTTGTTCAATACATGAATTATTTCTTTTATGACTGAAAAGAAAAATAATGTAGCACACCACTTGTGGTGCAGGGAAGTTTATGGTAAACGAGCAAGAAGATGAACAAAGAGAGCCAACATCCATGGCATGCAGCCGCGCACTTCCGAGAAAAACGGCCAAGAAAGAAAAACGTGTGTAATTAAGACTTTCACATTCATTCCTTGGTTCTGCAGATCGAGGGTCTCTGCGTGCCGCCATGGTGCTCTATCAGAAACATTTTAAGTAACCTACACAGCAGAGAGCAGGTTCTAGGCATCTTTTAACATCTTATGGCAGTAAATTAATTAAAGATCGTCATTTTTAAAAAAGATCACAATCCTCCCCTTCGATCGCCGACAGACGATTCGATCGAAAATCACTCCATCCTTTCTGCTAGTTAGAGGATCTGCTTCTGTGTCGTCTTCTGTTTTGACCTGATGAAGCTGTGAGGACTGAGGTTTCTCTTCATCATCTTCATCTTCATTCTTTACAGTCACAATATTTAATGGCAACCTGCTGATATCAGTGTCCTCCGGACTGGTCCAGAGTTCCTCCTCTTCCTCCTCCTTTACATGAAGAGGTTCCGGGTCCTGCTGGTCCGGACTGGAGCTCCAGGGAACTTCTTCTTTAATCACCATCGGCTTCTGCATGCCTCCAAGTAAATCTGAAACACAATTTAGCACATTGTGCGAGTTTTAACATTCATTTTTTGTGCTGTCCAAGTTATTTTATATACATTATATATTATCTATCTGCAGCAATTTTTAACCTTAAATTTTTGTGTCGTGCGAGTCAATTTAAAGGCACGGTAACATTTATTGTTTTCAATCCTGCGGCCGTTGTTGTTCCTGAGGCTGAAAAAAAACACTTTATAGCTCTGTGTGACTACCTGGAGCATTACAGGACAGCAGCGTTTATTTTTTAGGCGCTACATCACAGCAACGTTTGAATTTACACTAAGGCTGATTCAGTGGTGCTGTCAGGTCATAAGTTCCAGATATTATCCAAAATATGACAAAATACCTTTCAAAAAATACAAAAAAACCACATAACTGCATAATTATTCATCATGCATATGCATGTTGTGCATATTAGGGGTTGGAGAAAAATTCACATAAATATAGCAAATTTTGGTTTCACTATTTTTAAATCAATATTTTTTGCAAAAAATAAAATAAATATAAAAAAAATCTAAATAATTGTTCACCTTTCAACCAACCTTCTCTACATAGACATAATTTATATTATCAAGCAAATCAAGAGATATGCATATATCTCTTCCTACACTCTTTCAGTCCTCTTTTTACACTTTTGGTCTCTCACCCCGTTCTTCACTCTCTCTCTTTCTAGGTAGTTTTCTCTCCTCTCCACCAACCCTCTCTTTCAGTCCTCCCCTTTCCACTCTATTTCTATGCACTATTTTTAGACTCTCTTTCTATCCTCACTTTGGGATCTCACGGTCTCCCTTTCTGTCGTTTCCACCCCCAACCGGTCAAGGCAGATGGCCGCCCTCCCTGGTTCTGGTTCTGCTGGAGGTTTTCCTTCCTGTTAAAAGGGAGTTTTTCTCCCCAC
>JBAMHT010000022.1:872995-891328 GCA_037177075.1 Craterocephalus fluviatilis
CTCCAGTGGCGTCCGTAGTTCCCACGTCTACATTCATGTCTGTGGTGGAACAGACTGTAAAAGCCTTAAAACCAGGTGACCCGTAGATTTCTAAAGAGCCGAAAAGAAGCTCAGTGGGCGGTTCCCACCGTCGCCGTCTTGGCCGAGGAGGGGGGCTGTGAGTGTGGGGAGGGATGGTTGGCATCCAACAAACTCTGAGCTATGTGCTAACAAAGCTGACCTGGAGCTAACGGGAGCTAACCAGCTAACGGAGGAAGACCGGAAGCCTGACCTTTTTTTTAAAGCTGAAATGTTTTTTGGAACCAGGCTGTAAACATGTTAAATTCTCCTGTACAGTTTGCCTTTTTAACATGGGAGTCTATGAGGAATGGCTCTGTTTTGCAGCAGCACCTGGTGGAGGAGGGGGGAACTGCAGTTTTTGGCACTTCCTCATAGGCCTCATGCTTCTAAACCGAAGGTTGCTGCTTTGGTTGGAACCAAAATAAATTGTAAAATAGGAAATCTTTGGCTAAAAAAACCCATTTTCGGTATGAATTATTTGGTTTCTGAAATTTGACTTGATCTCAGATGTTTAACATTTCCAGTTTTATCCGTATCGACCTTTTTATAGCCGATTCTCCTGAGATGCACTTTTGTTTTCAACAGACCTTTTTAAAGATGAAAAATTAAATCAGTGTTACAAATGGTCTTTCAGTCAATGAACTAATTATTTCAGCTTGGTGGTTGCATCGGAAAGCTGTCTGCTGATTGGTTAACACCCTACCTGGAAGCTTTAATCATCCAGGAGTTTTTTGCTAATGAAATGCTGGACTCCTGCTATCTTTCCTTGTCCTACTGCTCTGCTTTTCTCCTTCGTTGGTAGATGATGTGTTGTAAACTCTGCAGAAACTGTGCGTTGATGAAGAACGGAATGTTCCATGTGGCTGATAGCTGTGCATTCTTCCTTTTTTTTAAAGTCCGGTGGAAAAATCTGGACATGAGCTCAGCACAGGTGTGGTTTTTACGAAAGTTGTACCGAGCTGCACCGGCTTCCAGAGCTGGCATGAAACTGTGTGTGTGTGTGTGTGTGTGGCTCATCAGATATCACACTGCAGGGGGCTTGAGGAGGAGAGCTGGAGGCTGGCAGAGGATGAAAGCACCGTTACTGGGATGGATCTCCAGGCTGAATGGGAGCCGCTCTTCTTCTCTGGCTCTAATTAGCGCAGAGTTAATGTTCGGGGTTTGTTCTGCTGCAGAAAACACAAAAACACACTCATCTTCTGAGCTGTGCTGGGTCCAAATGTCACGACAAACACTTTCCATCACAACATCGCCGTGGCGCGCACACACACACACACACACACACATATCAGGGTTTTTAAGCCGGAAACGAAGCTGAGGGTCTTTTTTTAACCAGCTTGGTGTGTTTATCGTCGTGTACGTGTGCAGAATGGTGGGGCTGAATGGGATGCGTCACTCTGAGGTGCTGATGGAGGATGAGGACCCCCCCCCCCCTGTTGCCTCCTCCTCCCCGACAAGCTTTCCTGTGTGAACTGAACGTGAGGTGAATGAAGATGGGTTACCCCGTCATGTCAGAGGTGGGATTCCAGCACATCCTTATATGGAGGCGGAAGCGCACCCTCCGTCTCCTTCTCTTCTTCCAAAGCTCCGTCTGTAGAAAGGAGGCGCTGACTCTCCCTCTGCTTGCAGATAAGGACTAATCTGAAAGGGAGATTGGCTGACTTACACACACACACACACGTGCGCGCTCCTGAGGCTGCTGAAGCAGCTTTAGCGCAGTGATTGTCACGCTGAATTAACAGAAGCAAATGATGTCCATTTCCTAGAAACAAAATGATGGAGAGCAGCATCACTCTAATGGACACGAAGCCAGCAGCTCATCGTCCTCAGTCTGTGATGGGGGGTTGTGGTGGTCGGGGGGGTTCTGTACACGTTTGCATGACTTTGTTTTTGGGAAATTAGGTTGAAATGAGGTCCAGGTTTAATGTTCATTCGGGTCTAAAAAGTGTTTATCTATGTGCAGGAATGAGAACTGGAAACCTCTAGAGCTGTCCCTAACGCTACCCCTTATTTTTTCTTCGATTAGTCTATCGAATATTTTCAACAAAAAAATTGCGGTACAAAAAATCTATGAAATTAACAATTTTCAAATAATCTAAATATTATTAGAAAATATGTTTCTAATAATAATATAATACTGCCTCAGCAGCGCATCATCTCACACCCGGAGCCCCGTGGGCAGCAACCGCTAGCTGTTTAGCAACCGTTAGCTATTTGGCGAATTAGCTTATCGTTAGCTACTAACGGTCACTGCTGCTCTGCAGGATGCTGAAACGATATAAAATCATTTTTAGGGCCATGGCGCGTGAGAAATATCCCCAGACTTTGGAAGACTTAGAGCAACCTTTTTTTGTGTGTTTCTGTTACTTTAGTAGTTACCAGGTTTCCCTCGGACGCCGCCATCATTAGTATGACGTCATTCACGACGCATCGACGGGCAAAATTTGTGTCGCCGTATTTACATAATCGATGACATCGATTCGGTAAACCCTGATTTCTGTTGCATTTCACAGCCAATGGTGGATGAGACGGCTAGGTCATGTCATAAGCTGCAGTTCCCCCCTCCTCCACTAGGGGCTGGCTGAGCCAATCCCCATAGACTCTCGTATAAAAGAGCAACTTTCCAGGAGAATGAAACATGTTTACAGCCTGGTACAAAAAACAATTTAGCTTTAAAAGCTCAGCTTAAAGGCTCATCATCTTCAGGCGTGAGATGGAAGCCCGGCGATGCCGCAAACACAGGAAAGGTCATGTGTTCTTTGTGGTTGTCATGGAAACGGGGAGGGCTCCTGTAGCACTGGGCTGCGTTTCGGCTACGACTCGCTGGTCAAGGTGACCTCCTGTCATCACATTTCTGTTTTAGGGTTTAATAAAGGAGGATTTCCACGTCTGGAAGAAGGAAGTGTTTACTTCTCAGTGCTGAAATTGACGACTGGCGACGCTGCAGGACCGCAACGTTCATGAGCGTCCTCCTGCGCTCGCTGTCCCACGCTTTTAGTCAGGGATGGAGCTCGGAGAAATGATGTTGGTCGACATTGTTTTTGTGGAAAATTTGATGGTTAGAAAATTTAGTAATTCATCTTTTACCAAAACATTGTACTATTCAGAAGAAATGATGATCAGACAGGACCAACAGGTTTTAATCATATTTGGATAAAGACATAAATGCAGAAGTCAAATTGTAAATAACAAAGCATTTTCATTTTACTTCTGGATGTACTTCTTACTACTTATTTTTTACATGAGTGTTTTTTCTCATTTCTTTCATTTTTAAACATTTATATTCTTCTTTTGCTCTTTTTCAAAGACCTTCCTAATTACTCGCCTTCCTCTTTATGAACTTTGTTTTATTTAAGGATGAGGAGACTGCTTAATCTATGACTTATTTCTTCTTAGAAACATCCATTAAATGCTGATGCTGAACAAATGTCAGGCTTGAATTTTTATTAATCTTACATTTAAAAAGATTTAATCCAACTTTGTAGATAGATATAAAAACAAAAGTTGGCCAAAAAAAGAAAAATATAAATGTATAAAAACTAATGGAGAAAATCTTAAAAATGCCTTTTCATTCGTTTTGCTTACATTTCTTATGTTCTGTATGTTTCCTTTATTTCCTTCCTTGAAATAAGATTTTTTTAAATTTGTATATTTTAGCACCTCCATCATTTCATTTGATTCAATATTTATTCCAAGGAGGATCAGAATCTCCTTTTTACTCATTTCAGCTTTTGAGGCAGAAACCTGAAATAAACAAACGTTTTGATCAACACAGTATAAAACAAAAAGGTTTGAAACTCTGGACCAAAGTGGCCTACTTCCTTTTGAATAAATTCAGATTTATGTCGACTTTCTAAATATTTGCAACTAGCCTTCTGTGTTTATGCATCAGTCCTGCCGTGGCCTGCCCCTCCCTCCATGATGGGTTGCCAGATCTCCTCTAGCTGGTTAATCTGTTTGGCAGCGAGCGGCCCAGCGGGTCCTAATGGTGCCACATGGCTGCCTCGGCTTTACAGTAATTTACACTCCGGCATGACGCGGGCCTGCTGCTGTTTGTGTACGTTCTGACTCAACCATTCTCCCTGCCGTGCGCCCCACGCGCACACGCACAGCCAGCTGGGTCATCATGTTTTCTGTTTTCTACCCGTTTTCTACCTTTTTACCTCGGTGTGCAGCTCTGAGCGGCCGACCTGTGTGGGAGGTAATGGATGGCTTCGCGTAGGTACGTTGTTTAAACTTATGCAACTATTAGCTTTATTTTCTGCTTGGGTATTGTTCCGTTTTAATGGCAGTGGAGACGTCATTTCTTTTTCAGGATGAATGTGGGACGTTTAAAATGGTAAAAATGTCATGTTTTTTGTTGTAAAATCACGATTTCTATTTAATCACGATCTTACATGTATGTTTGAGACTGATTTGGAAGTCTCTGATCAGAGCAACCAAACCATTTCTGAATGTAAAACAGTCCTAAAGGGGATAAAAAAACAGACAAAATAAGCCAAAGAAGCTTCTAAACAGATTTTAACTTAACTAGTTGCAGTTTTGCTAAGATGTAGAAAGAATATAAACTAAAGGCCAATTCATGCTTCCTTTTGCATGTAAATAGGCAAACATCTTCATGCGTGCCTGTTCTCATCATACATATACTGTATGTCTATGATCCTCATGCTCCCATGCGTATCCATAAAATCCAGCCCTTCATTGGGAAATAAACACATCAGAGGGGAAACGTAGATGTGATGATCCTTGCAGGTGATTTAAACACCCACAGGCAGGATGGCAGAACTTGCATGGCTCACAAGACTCTCATTCAGACCAAAGATGGCCGCAGATCCGGGCCCAGGTGTTGTGTGGATGAAGCAGCTACACAGGCACAACTACTGGAGCTCTTCACTTTTTTTTCTCTTAGCATTTTAAAACTTCATTCATTTTCATTGTGGAAATTCTTTTTATGGTCTTCAGGGCCAGATCCTGGACGTGTAGGTAAGATGGAAATGGGTCGGAGATGTGGGAGGAATGCAGTTTTCTGGACAGAAGTTGAAGGGAAATCACTGGTACAGTTTACAGATTTAACCCTTTTAAAGTCTGACCCAAGAAAAATGGGGGACAAAATGGCTATTTTTAATTTATAAAAAAAAAAAAAAAAACTAGTCGTTTTTTAAAAAAAAATAAAAGGATAGATAAATATTTGTCATTTGGCGACATGATGGGTTTGTAGCTTGGCAGACACGCTTAGGCTGTCAGCTTTTTGAATGATCATTTTATAACAAGAAGAAGGAAAACTGAACATTTTCAAACCTGTATCTCGCCTAAAAACTGACGAAACTCTTATTTTTCTTTAAAGAGCAGCGTATTCATCCAAACAAACGTTTGTCACAGTCTGATGTTCCCGGAAAGAACATCTGCTGGTGAGAAAAGGAGCCGCGAGTTTCTTATCCATGTGAAGATAAATGTTTAATGTGCCAGTGAGAGGGATCATGGGAAGTCGTGTGGGTGGTGAGATTTCATGTGGGTGTTTGTGTGACGCCCCCCCCTCCCCCCCCCCCCCCCTCCCTTCACAGCACCTGGGACAATATCAGATGACCTCACCTCATGAATAAATCGAATACATGCATGGATGTATAAATACCATAAAGGCTGGCTGGCAGATGACTCAGAAGAATTTTCTGGGTTGTCTTGATAAATCTGTCTTGTGTTGGGTCCATTTACACTCGTCTGCAGAATGTTTCTACCCTCCATAGAAGCAGGAAAAAAAACAGCTGTCAATGAAATGAGCTGAAAGACTAAAGTAAAGAATAACTATAATTTTCATGAAAATCATGAAATGGTTTTTGTGATTAGATACAAATATTAGAAAAAAAACCAAGCAAAAATATGCTAAACTAATGTACATTTATGTCGCTCGTTAGCTGATATTTAGCTGAATAATCCTTTGAGGCCATCACTGCAATCCCGGTGTTTTCTGGAACTCTCCATCAGGCGTCCTCACCTGTCCGCAGGTATTCCAGGACTGGATCGATGCGGATTATTATTTTCTATTATTTTTATTATATTTTCTTTTAACTCAAAATAAAGGACAATGTTGTATTTCTTTAAATTATAATTTAGAAAATGTATCTTTATTTTTACTTTTTCAGTCTCTGCCTTTTTCTTTAATGAAAGACATGTGTAACTTTACTTTTTCGAGTCAGCTAATCATTTGCATAATGTCCTAATCTTGACTTCATGGAAAATTTTTCAGTGATTGGGCTACGATGCTGAATGGTCTCCGATCAGAAATCGGAGCCTCGGTCCCACGCTGCAACGTAATGCGTCGCTTTAAACTGTTGTTGTGGTTAGCGAGTCAGCTTGAGCAGGAGCGAAGCAGAGTGAGGCAATGCAGCGTTTTGCTCAGTAATCCCTCTCATTTCCACTCAGTCAAACGTGGGCTTTCATTCAGCCGAATGCTAATCAGCCTCCATCCCCGGCGCTGGAGGAACAGCCACTGATTGAGTGTGGATTAAACAAGCGGCGGCTGCAGTAATGATCCGATTAAATTCACCCCGAACCATCTGAGCTCACGATGCTGATGGGGAAACTCATGAATGGGTTTAACCAGCAAAGCATTGTTTTACTGAGGCTGAAGGCAACAATCAGACTCCAGCATGAGACATGAAATGTGTTCAGTGAGGCAGCTTTGCTTTACTTCTGTGGAGCAAAGTTAACATTTCCCAAACAAGTGATTTATATTTGTGGGTTTTGATGTTGTTAGAACCAGGCCACCAGGTCTCCCAGTGAGGAGAAGGTTTGCATGTTTAGCTGCTTGTTCCAGTCTTTAACAAACGAGAGAGACTCCATGATGCTAACCACAGTGTGATGGCTTTAGGTAGAAATTGAAGTAAAAACCAGTTTGCATCAACATTTCCTCCTTTTTCCAGCAGCAGGCTGCTTTCTGTCTCATTGCACTGCCACATGAAGCTCTGCAGCATGCAGGATGCAGGACATGAAGCTGGACCTGTCTGACAGAGGCGGCACGCCTCCTGATGGCTCATTCTGCAGCCGTGCAAACACGTGCAGCGTAGCCGTCAATGGCTGCTCTGCACATTCCTTCTTTCATCATGCCGAGCATCATGCGTCATGATTGCTGCGGCTGGAGCGCCGCCTTATGTAACAGAGATGGGAACGTGAGTGAGCTGATGGGGAACCGGGGTATAAATAAGTGTGTTTGTCCCCACAAATGCATGAAGACGCACATCTGGGCTCTTTGTTTCATCACGTTTGTGTAGAACACGCTGACTGGCGATGCCGCAACGGTGGAAACGTTTCCTGTAAAATCAGGGTCTTTGTTTTCTTCTGCCCAACAGGATTCCTTCCTGTCGCTTCATTTACTGGGCAGTAAGCTGCTTTTTATTTTTATTTTTATTTTTTCTTGCAGCCTTCATCACTGCATCCAACTTTCTGCTTCTCTGTCCTGTGAAGTTTCCCTTTTTATTTTTACTCCAACTTTGTACTTTCTGATGAAGCTGCTGCAGAAGCTGTGAATGGATGCTGAGACTAACAGATGTTTGCATCTTCCATCGTCTGGACATTTTGTCCTGAAGTGGCTCAGCTCTATTTTAAACCTAAAATCTTTCTCGCTTGTGGGATACTTCTGGTTTTACCGTCCCTGAGTCGGTGGAAAAGGTCGCAGTTGTTTTTAAATTGCCGGGTTTGGCTGGAGAGGCAGCGGCAGTGAAAGGACAGCTCAGAATAAGAGGCAGACTGAAAAACGTGCTTCTTCTTGACTTTCTCCTTCCTTCCTAACAACCTTCAGGCCTCTGCTTGCTGTCTGTGCTCAAAGTGGATACTGTCACCGCCCAATGCCCAGCCGTCTGTCTCCGGTCCAGACTCATACATCTGTAAATGTTTAAGCTGTGACCTTCTCGGGCCATTTTCCCTTTAGACCACAGATCACCAGCTCCAGAGCTCTTGGGCCAGTGTCCTGCAGGTTTTAGATGTTTCCTTGTTGGTTTAAAGTTAAAATAGTTCTCCAACAGCTAGTTAAGTTCAGGACACTGGGTCAAAGGACCAGAGGGGGTGATCCCTGCCTAAGACCGTTTCCTACATGTATTGGAGCTACAAAACTCAAAATAACATACATAAGTGTTTGCAACACCCCCCCCCCCCCTGCATAAATGTGTTAAAAGTTCTGATGCTAAATGCAGATTTACAATAAAAATTCTGCAATAATGGTTGAATTTTGTCAACCATGAAAATAATCTAATTTGTAAAATCTGTAATTTTATCTGTAAAAAATCTTTATAAACAATACTTGATAAATATTGGTTATATACATTCTTCACATTTATCTGGTGACCCCCTGAAATGGCCTTGTGAGCCCCAGTTTGGGAAGCAATGCCCTAATGGGACAAATGCTGCCACATTAGGGTGCAGTCTGTCCGACTGGGAGGAGACCCAAGACCCACTGGACGGATTATGCATCCCTTCTGGCCCGGAAAGTCTTAGGGATACCCGGGAGGCGCTGGGGAATCGGCAGCCTGACCTGGGATAAACAGAGGCTCCATGAAGCCCATATCCACCCAGCAGCCAGAGCCCAGGACACGGTGGAGCCTGGCTTAGTGCTGACGGGGGGGAGGGGGGTATAAACAGCCTTTATTAGGATCGATGTATGAGGAGCATTTGTTTAATATGGTTTTTCAAAGTGACAAGGTACTCAGGGAATAAAATACTAACTTCATTGTTTGATTAAACAATGAGATTTTCTTTATTTCGTCATGAAGGTGAAATTTTTAGAAGTGATCATCAGGAGTTATGTAACGTAGATCCCACAGCGATGGATGGACAAGTCTGCTGAGTTTTTATTTTAACCAGATGCAGAAAGTGAAGGTCTGAGGAATAACACACACACACACACACAGTCCTCCATCATGACGAAAATGAATCCTCATTGCTCTCCTCTTCGTCCTGGTTGGCTCGGCTGGCTGGCTGGCTGGGTTGGTTGTGTGTGTGTGTGTGTGTGTGTGCGTGGCGCTCCGTCACACATCTGTGAAGCTGAGCGTCGGTGACTAACCAGTCCTGCTGTGTCTCCCTCTCCTCTCCAGTCCATCATGGAGCAGTTCAACCCGTGCTTACGGAACTTCATCGCCATGGCGAAGAGCTACGAGAAGGCGCTCAACAGTGAGTACCCCGACCTTCCCTCGTCTCCTCTCCGTCCCTCGGTCGTCCAGGCGGGGGGTCAGCTGACCCGGCGCCTGGCTCTACTCGTACATCCTGTAGCGATGATGCGTGATGTTCAGGAGAAGTTTTCTGGCCCCGAAGTGGCGCTCGCTGGCTGTAAACCTGTTTTTCCACCGTTTTCTGACGGGTCTCCTGTCATGTGACGTCTTCGTCCTCCTCTCCCCTCCAGCCCCACTTCATCGCTCGTTAATGTCTGCCTCTGCTGTGCGCCGTCTGTCATGGCTTCTCGTTGCTTGCACATGTGTGTTTGCATGCGGGAGGGAAAGCTGGAGCAGCACCGGCCCAAGGTGAAAGACAAAGCAGAGGAAATGTCTAGAGGGGGAGCGAAGTGGAGCATAAGCTGGTGGGAAGTGGAGCGAGGGGTGTGTGATGAGAATAACGGTACCCTCCTCCCACCGATCCCCCCCGTGGGCCCGCAGAAACCAGAGCAGGCCGAATTGGTATCCAGGACAAGACTGGCTGAGACGGAAAGAGGAGGATAAAAAATGAGGGACTGTACTCGAGCAGCGATCATCGGATGTCCCGCAGCTTATCGGAGCAGCACCAACATCGATTCAGACTTTATGCTACATGAATGTCCCCCGAGTTCATTTAGCGATTGATTTTTAGGGAAAGGAGGTGACAGTGCTGCTGAGCGGAAGGCTTGGAGCAGGGATCCTCTTTTTGTGCTGCAGGGAAAACTCAGCAGCCTGCAGGAACAATGAAGGAGGCCTCATGCCTCTCTGATGGATAAGGCTAAAAATAGGCCTGAGTGAGGGATTACGCTCCGTCAGTGCCAGGCGCTGACTCGGAGGGAGAGTTATGGGCATCCTGGGCTGGCTCGGTGGGATTGCTTTGTGTAAAAACATTCAGGCTCAGTTTGGGCAGCTCGGTGCAGACCCCCAGGCTGGAGGATATTGCATGTGGGAATCTGCTGTTATCATATCAACGGTTCTCTGTTTTCACTTTTCAGAGCCATAATTGACATATTTGACTTGTCATCAGCAGTGCATCAGATACTGGCGATGTGCGGAGGCCCGAGGCTCGCTGGTAGCTGGACTCCATCTGAGTCAATGAGCCAGCAGGACCAGTGCCGGCTGAAGCATTAAGCATGGATACAGAAATTATTCGTAATATGTTGTTGATAAATAACATTTATTTGTTTCCATTTGCAAAATCTGTAGTTTTCTGAGAAATATGCAGATGTTTAAAGGGCCGGTGCAAGAATATTAATTATTTAATTAATTATTTTTCACAACTTTAAGTACTTGGTTAGGTTTAGGAGAAACAATTTGACTTTATATAGATGATGGTAATATTGATTGAATAGTAAAAAACAGCTGCAGAGTTCATTACTGAAACATGAAACTACATAAATATGAGCTATTTTATATAAGCTGACCAGATTTCATCCGTCAGACCCTGTATGTTCTACATTTTAATTTGAAAACTTTCTTTTCTGTTCAGTTTCGGATTATGCTGAGGGACCTAAAACTGGTCTGCCTTAGAATAAACACGCCTTTCATTTCTATTGTGTGTTCGGTTGTGTTTTTTTGTATAAAAAACACCGCAATTCACTTCTTGCACATATAGACTATACATTATCACCTGTGAACAAGCAAAATATTTGGTCAGTTTCAAAATAAGATCTTTCATTGAACATTGTCAGAAACAGAACAAAAGCAAAAAAAAAAGATTTAAGAAATGATTTTAAAATAGAAAAGATAAGAATTATTGCTACTGTTACAAAAGGGATAGACCAAAAAGTCAGATTAGATCAACTTCTTCAAGTAGTGAAAGCAACCCTTTCAGGTTTTGAGTAACTTTTTAACTTGAAAATTTTTTTTTTCCAATAAATACAACTGGGTTTAACTTTTAAAAATGTGGATTTATCTATAAAAGCATTCCCATTTAAATTAATTTAACTGGGGAAACCAAGTAAAGACGTTAAAATCTGACTGTAGAATATTAAAATGTGGCGCAGACACGGAGAAATGGGAACTAAACTACTTTGCATGGCGTCACAAATTGGATCATTTCCAGCCGGCCGGGTTTCTGACTGTACAGTACGGGGCTCCATCCATCCACCTGGCCTCTGCACGCCGCCAGCACATGAAGCCTGTGGTCTCATAAACTGGATATTTAGTGTGAGTATGAACATTCAGTTATTCACTGGAGGCCTTTCAGCCACCGGTGTGGGAATATATGCTCCATCTCAGCGATTCAGACTTCCAGCATGTTTGCTTTGTTTACGCTGACACTTTCTGCTTGTGTTGGCTTCTTGTCACTCTTCTAATCCTCTTTACAGGCAATCTCTCCTCCTCCTCCTCCACCACTCCTTCCCTTTCACCAGCTTTTGTCTCTCTCTGTCACTTTCCAGCTGCCAGACAAGTAAGGCATCTCCTCCAGCTAATGCTGTCTCACCTGGGCCCGCTCTCTTCCCAGCTGAGATATCCATGAGATCCGTCTCGCTCACCTTCACCCCTCACACTCATATCCCACCCAGGCTTCAGCAAAGCTGTGGACGGAGCTTGGCTTTTGCTCCGCCACAGCTTACCAGCAAGGGTTGCACCCATTTTGCCAAAGTAGTGAGGTTTCACAAGTTGTTGTCCAGGAGACAAATTGTTGCAGAACAATAACTTGCATAGCAGCGGGCTTTGTTGCGTGGCACTCAGAATAGATTCCCATTGTTCGTTCATGCAGTGCCCCCCCCTTAGGTATTCAGCAAGCCTTCTGTGGAGACTCATTGTGCAAACACTCATCAGCCTGCCAGCTCTGTATAAGCCCGGGCCTCATCCATATGCATCTGCAGACTGGCTGTGTGTCCAGGCGTCCGGCCGTGTGTGGGCGACCCCTGACCTGCTTTAACTTGCTATTTCTGCCGAGGCCAGCTTGGCCTTGTTTTCTAATGCCTGAGTCACCGTTCTGCCCCAGCTGGTGTCCCTGGTCGGTGTGACGACAGTCCCCAGAGAATAATGCCCAAGAGGCAACCTAAAAGTCTTCATAATTAGAGCGTGTCCTTTTGATTGACAGGTGCCACATATCCAGGAAAATGAGGCCAAGAGAAGCACAATCACGTTTTTTAGCCGCTAACAGCGCCTTATCCTTAGCCTGACTACGTCCGTTAGCGTGTTAGCCCCGGGTTAGCTTTGTAAGCACGTAGCTCAGAGTTTGATGCGTGTCAATCATCCCTCCACACGCTCACAGCCCCCCCCCCTCTCAGCGCCTCCTCGTCGGCCATTTTTGGGTTTTCCGGCAGTAATGAGACTCGCGACGGTACCAAGATGACTGAGCTTCTTTTCAGCTCATCAGAGTCCTCCGGGTCATGTGGTTTTAAGGTTCCTCCATTGATTTTAGTCTTTGATCCCCACCTGAGTTTAAGCAAATGTACAAAACCTCCCATCAGATATTATTTATTATTAAACTCTAAGAAATGAGAACCTTCTCACTGCATCAGGTAAACAACCGTGTCAGAAAGGATGCTGATCAGATTATAGACATCGGCCAGAGAAAACCTCTAAGGAGATGCAAGAACTTCTAAAAATGGGTTCATTCAATTTTATACCACCAGTTCACAACGTCATCTACTGGCTCTTTACAGACAATCCCATCCTTTGCATCCAGTCAGTGATGATTGATGATTCATCAGTAAAAGTAAAAGCTTAGCTAAGGCTAAGGAAAACCAACAAATTGGATCGGATCTTCATGTGGATTCAAGCCCAGTCCTGACCCACGTGGGGCAGTGGGCGACAGTGGGAAGGAAAAAGAACCTCCAGCCGAGCCTGGCTCACGGAGTTCAGCTGTTTGCCTCAACCGGTTGGGTGGAGATTGTAAAGAAGGGCTGTAGCCCAAAACGTCACTCTAATAAACCTGTCAGGAGCACACTTTGGTGTCGGGACTCATGGTTTTTCATAGTATTGTGCCTTCAGTCCAGCACCCGTCTACAACTAAAGCGATGTTCGTGTTCCTCCCACGCTTCCGATTGGAGATCAAACCTGTTCCAGAGTGATGGGAGCATCGGAGCAAGAAGAGGTGCAGCCATCATGTATAGAGCCTAGGATTTACGATGCTTCGGAGACAGTCTGGGGAATAACGACACGACTGTTGCACAACTTGTACACAACGCTGCACGGATGTCTTTGTGTTGCCATGGTGACAAATGCGTCCCTTTTTCAGTGGAGGGAAGCGGGCGCTTTGTTCCTGCCCATCTTTTTCACGCCCCTCTCCGATTAAAGTGTCCTTCGGCGGCGGTGGGTGTGGTGAAGGGGTAGTGTGTAGGGCCAGCTTGGGACTGGGTCTCTTCCCTGGTGGTTCGGCCATTTGCCAAGACGACAACCCCAGGATTGACGGGCTCAGAGTGTGAGGGTGGTTCAGGGAGCATCGTTTTCACCTCTTTGGGATGTGCTAGAGAAGACTTTTGTGTGGTGGTCAGACTCTCCCATCATCACTTGGAAATAAACGTCACATTGCAGAAGCTTATTGGAACCATACCAAAGAGAAAGTTGCTGGAATTGAAGTTAAAGAAGGTCCAATAACATATTAGTGGGACTTTTTATTTGCAGGGGCAGTCCCCATGAAATAAGCCATCATTTGTAGACCATAGTCGAACCCTACCGTTTCATTTGTTGGTGGTCTTTAACCAGTTGGATGTGAATTGAACTCACTTTCAGTATAATGTGCATACATTTTAGTCTAATTTATGTCTGTAGCAAATATATCCAGTCATAACTAGATAAGTTGTTTATGAAGATCAAGTCCTAAAGTTATCCTTGGTGTCATTTTGAGTCAGTTGTTTCCCTTTAACATCAAATATGGATCCATAAAAGTTAGAATAATAGTTTTAGGTAAAAGAATAGCCTTTCTTGCTCTAAATTCCTGCTCACTGACAGTTTATTGATGCCAAATGAAGTCTTTTATACAAGTCAACGCCTCGTCTCTATCGTCTCAACCCAACAACGGGTATAGAGAAACAATCCTTTGAGCCTTAGCGGTTACAATGTTAACCAATCCACGAGGGGCACACAGCAATTACTTTGCTTAGAAGGCGGCTTTTCCTGGATGACGCTGCTGCTTTCTGCTTCCTGCAGTTGCCCCCATAGAGCTTTTTCTTTCCCTGCTTGGTCACCATTACCGCCTGTCCCTCTTTGTTTCCCACGGCCAACCTCGCCTCTCTAGGGGAGGGGAGGGTTGCAAGGGGACGGCTGCAGAGCTGAAGAAGACACGGTTTCGACTCGGCACCATTGATCTGATGCCCAATGCTTCCATGTTTCCAGGTGTCACATTTGCTGCAAAGGGCTACTTCGACGCTCTGGTGCGGATGGGCGAGATGGCCAGCGAAAGCCAAGGCTCTAAGGATGTTGGTGAGTCCTTGTAGTGGCAGTTGTAGCCCTGGTGGGATGGAGGGGGGATGGTTCGCGGTGCTGAGCAGAAGCAGCTGATGACCAACCTAGAACTGGACATACACGTACAAGCATTTCTCAAAACGGTCTCCTTTTGAATAAGCTCACCACCAACCTCCCAGTTCTGATTTAATAAGACTAGCGTTGCTACCAATGCTAGCATTGGAAATACTGGCCGATCCTGTAAACAGTAAGTCTGTCTGTCTAAACACAATCCAATGCCATGGAAACTAAACCATAATTTATTCCTGCCCTACCTCACCACACACCGGAAGAAATTTTACGACGCCATTGTTTTTCTTTTTTTGTTTGTAGCCGCAGATGCGCGTAACTCAATGTTGTGCTAACAGTTAGCAATAGCGTTATGTCAGCAATTTGAAGTAAACTTTGATTATTTAACCTATGCTAGGCGATTGAAAGATGGTAAAAACCATATCCACAGTATAGACCTCTTAATAAAACACTGGTATCGGATCAGTACCTGGTATCGGCAGATACCCAAATAACAGGTGTCAGAATCTGCATTGGACAGAATCAATTGGTGTCGGAACATCCCTAAATAAGAGTTCATCTTCTAATTTAGGAAAAAAGGAAGCTTTTTTTATGGTCACAGGTAGATCCAGGATAGAGAGACCCCGCTCGCTTTGCTCCAATTCAGCGTGTTGTTTGGTTTTGGTTGGCTCAGCTCTGGTTCTGCTCATCTTTTAGTGGTAAGTGGTGTTGACCAGAGTTAAGGAAAGGACTAACGGAGGCTCCGGTGGATTAAACGAAGATGGGCGGTTTTAGTCGTAGATCCAGTCTCATGGCAGGGAGTGTGACCCGGATCACTGCAAACATCTTCACCCCCCTCCCAGTGTAATGGAAGTTAGCAGGCATGGACTGAAGTGGCAGGGGAGAGGAGGGGAAAACGGGGATATCTGAGGATATAAAAGCTGCATTCATTATTCATGGCCTTTGCTGGTTCTTCCTTGCTCTTCTCCAGATACTTCATTTAATTTTTTCCCCTCTCTGCATCAGTCTTTGGAGCTTGTGTTCATTTGAATTGTTAACGTTGATAAGCTGGTTTCTTTCCCTCTGCACGGTGATCTTATCGTATGCTGTTTTATAGCCAAGCAAAGAAAAACCAATTAGAAGCGTGAGCGGAGGCCTTGGCGAAGAGATTGTTGGCCTTTTGGAGTAACAACTTCTCCAAAACGTCCGTTATATGTTGCACTGAGCAGAATATTTGTGCTTTTATGGTGTTTTTCTGCAGCACAATAACAAATGGATAAAAAAAAGCACATTGCTTTGGGTGCAAACTCCTCCTCATCCATGTACATCCCCATTTCCATCATTGCTGTCACATTGCTTTGTTTTTTTTTTGTCTCGCATGCCCATGCATCTTCATTGCCTTTGTCTGCATTCATATCGGGGGTTGCCTGTTTCTTTTTCCATTTCTGTTTCTGGCAGCCTAACCGTGACTCAGCAGCTCCTCAGCTCAGCAGATCCTCCCTCCGCCTCCAGTTAAAAGACAGACTAGGCTGAGCAGAATGTTTTTATGCTGCCCTCGTGCATCAGGGCTCAGAGCTGTGGACTGTGTCGCCCCGAAATACCTGCAGCTTAAGCATTGTGCCTTATGGCTGCATCGATTGTAAGCTACATAATGAATTAAATTAATCAGAGGTAAGGGTGAAGCCCTGGTTTCCAGCAGGATTCAGGTTTCAGTTTTAAACCATACAGGTAGTACTCGGAACATTAGAATATGCAGGAAAGGTGCTGCATTTCTGTAACTTCAAAGATTAAATGTACATATGTAGACAAACAGTATGCAAATCAATATATTTAAACCTTCTGATCTTGCTGATCAGGATTTGCAGCTTCAGAAAACCTCAAATTAAAAAACTCAGAAAATTAGAATATTGCTGGAAATCAATAAATGGATTTAAGATACAAAAATGTCAGGCCTCTTCTGCCTGCATCTGTACTTAGTACATAAAATGTATTGGCTTTTATGTTTAATTGCTTGAATAACACAACTTTTCCAGCATTTTCTTATTTTCCAAGTAGTAGCCGTATATAAGGGGGTCGGGCTGATTGTTTGCATTTTTTAAAAATAATCTTTCATAAACTTAAATCCACCTTAACCTTTTTCCTTCATAATGAAAGACTATTTGTGGTTTTCTAACCAAGAGGATTTGCCCCAGAAGAAAAACACTGCCTGCATTGTTCTGTGATAATGTGAAAAACATTTTCAAGGCTTACTGGGCTTTTTAATTGCCCGATAACAAGGATTGTGCATCTGTGTGAAAAGAAATGTGAGTTTCAACTAATTTCTTTATTTTTTGGCCAGTCTGGGTGTTGGCAGGTGGGACCAGAGCTGTGGCTGCAGTGCATGTGTTCGTCAGGGATAATCAGCCTTCCAGGGCTTTACCTCACACTTTATAATTGATGAAGACTGAAGGCAGATTTATAAAATCTTCCACCGTGTATTTGTTTGTTTTAATTGGGTTTTCTGCGGAGAGGGAATGTGTCTTGGCACACTGCACTGAAATAACTGGTCTGGACTTTAATCTGCTTGAACTTTGAGATTGAATTCTGCCAGAGAGGTTCTGCCACCTCTGTCTGAAAACAATGAAATGAATAAGAGCATTACAATGAGCAGCGCCTAATGGCATCAGCACACAGGCAGAGGATGCTGAGCTGCATGTGACTCGCAGAAAAAAGGAGCGGAGCGGTTCGATTTGAGAAAGTGAGCTTGATAGGAAATAAAAGAGGAAAATGTGGCTTTGCAGAAGCGTGAATACTGATAGATTAGGCCAACCATCAGTGCAGCAGTAAAAAAAAAAGCTGAATTTATTTTTAAGATGGATTAAGTTTTTTAAATGTAAGGCTGCACAGCATATCAGACTTATCATCATTGTATCAGTACTGCATAAAATTTAGCTTGGATTAGTCAAAGATTGGTGTATTAATCCAGATTGGATCCACTTAGAGGCTGTTATGTTTTTTTATGCATCTTCAGTATATTTTTTAATATCATGGAGCTCCAGTTAAAGGAGCAGGATTTTCCCTCAGTATGAGTAATTTTCCCTGCAGGCAGGCAGACTGAGCCAAGCGGCAGAGGTATGCGAGGCATCCGAGTGAAATTTGCAAACAGGTGTGACAACCAGTTGCAGCTTTTTGTTATAACTGAAGTATCAATGCTGCTGGATGATGACAGAATATCATTCTAATCCACTTCTTATATGTAAATCTGGACCAGAATATTATGATAAATTGCACAATTTTAAATGAGATGCTTTGATTGGTGCATGCAGACACAAAACAATTTGTGGCAAATTTCAAGATAGTTTGTTCAACAAAACTTCAAACCCGCCTAATTTGTACTACCTGTTGACAATTCCTCCCATCAAGATAAACTAACCCCTGACAACAATCATGCAACACGCATAATCAAATCAGACCCATTTATGGGTTGCACCTCCTTACAGTGGAGACGTGAGCTGTTATAACCGCACAGAAAATTTGAATCAACACTTAGAGTGAAGAACTGTAGAGGTGTGGTTCGGATAATAGAATTAAAGCAAAAGTCCTAAAAACTCATCCTGGATCAGCTGCCAGGGCCGATGAAGCAGAGCCCATGGACTGCATGTTAACACTCGGGCTTAATTACAGAGGTTTCAATCACACAGGGCATGTT
>JBAMHT010000022.1:980904-993118 GCA_037177075.1 Craterocephalus fluviatilis
CTAATACCTACTCCCTTCTCCTGCCCACCTCCCCCCCACAAAGAGCCTCCCCCCTCTGTTGGCGTTCTTCGGCCGTTTCCACGCGCCACCTGACTGCTGGGGGGTTCACGCCTCGTGCGGACACCTGCGCAAATAAACAAACCAAAAATATCAGAACCGGGAGTTTTGGGTGCGAGCCGCCGGAGCTGTCCGCGGTGCTGACAGCACGAGCGCCATCTTGCTCCGTAATGCGCGCAAACAGGATTTCTGGAGCGTTTTTGCGCCGCGGCTGCAGGGGAGGGGAGGGGAGGGGGCGGCGGAAGGGCTATTTGTGCTGCCGGAGCTTCTTCAGCTGACTGAAACACACAGCTGAGCGGGTTTGAAGCTAAACGAGGCGCATTTTCCGCCTGAATCTCAGGTTGATGCAGGATGGGACACTCAGACGTATCTCTGGCTCAGCGGAGGAATCTCATGTAAAAAGCCGGGCTGTGATGTAACTCTGGACTCCCGTAACTCTAATCCTGCTCTTACATGTTGGATGAGCCCACCCTCATCCTTTCTCCTGACTCCCTCCTCCTCGCGCTCCGCATCCCTTTGGATGGGAGGCAACTTTCTCACACCTTCACTAGGTTTCTGATTCTCCGCTGAGGCAGAGATGTCACACAGCAAACGGGATGAAAGCAGATCCGTCTGAGCACAAATGCCGTGTTTGTCAGATCCTCCATCATCGCTGTGCTCCTTGTATCACGGGCGAAGGGTTATGTAATGCATCATATATTATTCAAAGACACACAGCCTCGGTGATTTTCTCTGCGCTGCCTGGAATACAAATAGAGCAGAGACAGAAATCACAAAGGACAAAAACAGCCTGGCTGACGAATCAGAATAAATGTTTAATCAGAAGTGCTCCCTTTGATTTCGGCATGTTCCTCTGCAACCTTCAGCTCAGATGGCTGCTTCCGAATCATTTTTCTACATCTTACACCTTCATATGAAACCCAGAGCTGAAGATGTACAAAAAAACATCAAAATAAATTTAAAAAACGCTCTCCCCCCAATCCCCTGATAAAACCCTCTTTTCTGTTCATACTGACATCTTGTGGTTAAAACTGCAAACTGCAGCAAAGTGAATATTGATCTTTTTTCCCAGGCAGCAACCTCCTGCGTACAAACGGGAAGTCTAAAGGCCCATTTATGCTCGATTCAGATGACGGATACACAGAAAGTTTCGTCCGTCTTCTGCGTCAATTCCGTGCGTTTTTGGTGTGTTTTCAGGCTCCTTTCGCATCCGTCACTCGACGCAGACGACGGAGTAATACCACCGGAAACTGTGGGGTCAGTGTTGAACATAGTGGAGCAGAAACAAACCAGGGAAGAAGAAGAAGATAAACATGAAGAAGAAAACCGTAGAAGAAGAACGAAGACAGCGAAAAAAACATTAGAAGTTGCACAAGCTTTAGAAATAAAGTTCTACAAGTGTTTAGGGTGTGTTGGTGGTTGGAAACAACTTAATAGCAGCGCGTTTGTGCCGCCAATCGATGTTCGAATCCAACGTTGTATCGCGGAGTTTATAATAAACTCAGCACTGCCGCTTAGCGGAGGTTAGCTGTATCAACAGAAACGACGCATGGAAGCATGAAGACGCTTGGAACGGACGCCCCAAACTACGTCTGTCAGGGAGCAGAAATGGGCCTTAAGTGGAAGTGCAAAAAACTGCAGTTCCCTCCTCCTCCACTAGGGGCTGCTGCAAGACAGAGCAGTTCCCCACAGACTCCCATGTTAAAAAGAGCAACTTTACAGCAGAATGAAACATGTTTAAAGCCTGGTAAAAAAACAGTTAAGCTTTAAAAACTCAGGTTTACCTTCATGTCAAACAGGGAAAACATTCTAACTCATTCGTTTAGAGGTTATTTAATCCTGAAATTCCGACTAATTACGGGCGTGTCCTTTTGATTGGCAGGTACCAGATATCCGGGAAAATGAGGCCAAGAGCAGCACAACCACAGTTTTTATCCTTATTTTAGCCTCCGTTAGCTGGTTAGCTCCTGTTACATCTGGCTAATCTTTGTTAGCTCGTAGCTCAGAGAGTGATGGGTGCCAATCATCCCTCCCCACACTCACAGCCCCCCTCTCAGCACCTCCAAGTCTGCCTTTTTTGGGTTTTCCAGGAGTCACAAGACTTGTTACAATAATTAAGGAACCGCCCAATGAGCTTCATTTCAGCGCATCAGAGACCTGCGGCTCACCTGGTTTTAAGGTTTGTCCATTTATTTTACAGTCTGTGGTCCCAACTGCTAACTGTACTGAACTGGTTTGCTGCCAGACCGCCACTGGACGTTTGCACTCTGCAGACTGCAGCCTGACATAAATGCATGCAAAGCTATCGTTCGTTTGTCCGTCCGTCCGTCCTGCATTTAATTCTGCTGAAAGTACCTGCAGTACTGCAGCACAGCCAGCAGGTAAATCACCTCCACATGCTTCACACTTCCTTTGGTGGTGAGATCATCTCCATGGTAACGTCACAGGAGTTGCCTTTAAGTTGATCTAAGGTTAGAAAGGCCTGCCCAGAAACCTGCGGCCCAGATCCTGGTCGGCGTGGGATCCAGGCCTGAAGTCGTTGCAGAGGGCGACGTTAATGCATCATGCACCAGTGTTGCATATTTTCTGAACCTATGTGCAGTTTTAGAGGCTGCTTTAGAACTGATGAAGACGATGGATGAAGGAAGAACACACTGGAGTGTGTGGATGTTGGAACCGTCCACAGAGCAGCCAGGACCCACGGGCAGGGCCGCTGCTAGCCGGTTGGGTCCCCCAAGCTCAAGTGCTTTGCTGTGCCTGTTCAAAAAAAAATGTGTTCATATTCCCCTTGTTTCAAACAAGGTGAATTGATTTTTTCTTTTTTTGGTTGTTTGTTTTTCTTCCCTTTCTTGCAACTAGTCTTTTCATTTTATCTTCTTCTTCTTCTTCTTATTTATTATTATTATCTTATTATTATTTTATTATTATTATTATTATTATGATTATTATTATTACCATTGTTATTATTATTATCATTCTTTATTATTATTATTATTTATCTATTGTCTCCCTGGAATATTCTGTTGTACATGTATCTGCGTATTGTGTCGGAGGAAATCTGGATTGCATTGTTTCCTCTATGGTATTTTTGCTGTTTGTTGTTTGCCCCTCTTTTTTTCTCTCTTTTTCTTTTCGGTTCTCATTTTTCTCTTTCTATCCATTCCAGTCAGGCCCAGCATGAAGATGCCAATTTTAAAAAGATATTCTCAAGTAGAGCATTATACATCAGTATAAAGCTCTACTTGAAAAAGTAAATTTGCTAGCTCAAAAAGCTATTAAAAAATGTACAAATGTATTTTGTGATTTTTTAGTTGTTATTTTAAAAAAAAGTTTTATTATAAATCAAAATTGCCCCATGACAGGCTTATGCATAAAATTAGATAAAATAAAATGGAAGCAACAGCAGAGTTTAATCTCAACACCCAGTTCGACTTAAACCTTCATCACTGGTTTTGCTTTTTCTTTCATCTGGATGTTGTGATAAATCTGCTTTTCTTCTCTTTGTCATGATATTTGAATTCCTCAACAGGAATGTTCACTAAATCCCTGCCTCTTCCTCCTCCTCATATCTCCTCACGTCTCATTCTGCTCTCTGAAGCATTGTGTTGCATGTCTGCCGTTTCCCTGGAAACAGAAAGGAGAAGATGAGATGGATTTCAGTGGAGCAGAAAGAGCTTTCCTCACCTCACATCAGACATGACGAGCTCCAGGATAGCCACATTATATCTGCTGTGTTTGTTCCATCAGCAGTGAGAAGCAGAAGAAGCACTGATCTATGTTTCCTTCTCTTCCCGGCTCTTCTGGATCTGGGAAGTCCCTGGGGGTCTGGGGCAGGCTTTGGGTCTGAAAACAAGTTTCCATTCTACTGGCTGAGAACATTTCAGGATTCTTGGAATAACGCTGGTCTGAGTGGGTTGTGCAGAGGAAACATTTTAGGTTTCTCTGTATTACCATCCAGTTATTAGGACTGTTTGCCCTTTCAGGTCATTTTTCACTCGATTTCTGTTCCTCCTTATAGGCTGAGTTTTCCAAAGAAATACTTTTTCTTGAGGAATGTTGACATTTCTATTCATTTATTTGTTTATATATTTATGCATTTATCTATTTATTTATTCAGTTATTTATTTATTTATTTATTCAACCATTTATTTATCTGTATATCTATATATCTACCTTTTTTTTGTTGGAAGTTCTGGTCATATTCACAGTGTAATTGTTTAAACTGTTATTGTAGGGAAAAACCAAACAAGTGACAATAAATGTGGAAAAACAGGAGAGGAAACAATGGGACCAAAAAATAAAACAAAATAGCACTGAGAGGACATTTCTTTTTAAATTGTCCGTAAAGACCAACAGGACACCAGTGATTGATGTACTACCGTTACAGATCATTGGATAACAAAAAAAGTCCTCATACAAAAACTGATCCAAACATTACAAATTAATTATATTTTTCCTCTAATTGGTCAATAAACTTCAGTCTTAACCATAAATACCAAACATGAAATTATTTAAATAGTTTTCATCCTTAAAATGTGTATTAAATCTTATGATGTTACTTTTATTTATATTTACTACATGATGAGGAGATCATGTAGTAAATATAATACATGTTCTAAAAATACACCTTTTTAGAACATTTAAACCCGATTTTTAAAAAGCACAGAAACATGTATTTATGAAATTATTGGTTTTGACCCCCCACAAAAACTGTCATTATGTAGTGAAATTTGCATTTAAAGGGTTGAAATCGTTTTAATAGTTACATATCTGTAGTTTTGATTATGACTGAAGTTAAATGAATAATACGAGCAAAAAAAGTGGAAAAAATATGAATCTGATGTTTTTATTGCCTTTATTGGGGAGAACGTGGAGCAGCTGAAGCAACTCAAGCTTAACATTACTGAAATAGCAAACTGATAAAGGAGGAGAAAGGAAAAGACCTGAGGCTGTTTATTCATGAGTCTTAATCCTGCGTGAGTAAATGTTTAGTGGACACAGAGGGAGAGCAATTAGGAGGTCTAAACATTTGTTTGTGTGCATCTGTGTGGGTGTTTTGTTACCTCAGAGACGTCCATGGGAAGGACAAAGTGATTCAGGAAAAGAGTCTGCAGGGACAGTAAGGATCCGAGGATCGCAGAGAGTGCTGGGAAACACAAAACGACACCAGCAGGCAGGTCAGGGTGAGCCTGACATGACCGATTCTCACACATCCCCCCCACTCAGCATCAACATTAAGCAGTAAAACATGTTTTTAAAGTGATGGAAAACGGCCACTTCCTGAAGGTTGAAGCATTTCTGGAGTCCTTCTCAACTTATCTGATTAATGAGCTCGTCATAAATGTTTGCGTGCCCCCCACCCCTCCGCTGTCCAAATCCCCCTGTGCCTCCTCACTGGGACCGCACCCTCTGGATGGAGCAAACAAATCAGACAAACTTGATAAATAATGTTGATGGGAGTTCAGTTGATAACTGCAGCAGCAGCGAAAGTCATGTTCCAACCAAGCGACAACCTCCGGCTCAGAATCGAGAAGCCTAAAAACTGCAGTTCCCCCCTCTTCCACTAGGTGCTGCTGCAAAACAGAGCAATTCCCCATAGACTCCCATGTTAAAAAAGCCGACTTTACAGCAGAATTAAACATGTTTACATCCTGGTACGAAAAACATTTTTAGCTGCAAATAGAAATTGTGGGGGGAGGGAAAATATTGTAACTCAGTCGTTTAGATGTTATTTAATCCTAAAATTCTTCATAATTAGGAGCGTGTCCTTTTGATATCTGGGAAAACGAGGCTGAGAGTAGCACAACCGCTAACAGCGCCTTAGCTTTAGCCCGCCTTCCTCCGTTAGCTCCTGTTAGCTCTGGGTTAGCTTTGGTAGCTCGTAGCTCAGAGTGTGGTGGGTGTCAATCATCCCTCCCCACGCTCACAGCCCCCCTCTCAGCACCTCCTCGTCGGCCATTTTTTAGCTTTCCCTGGAATCACAAGACTTGTGACGTTGCCAAGTTGGTGACGGTGGGAACCTCCACTGAGCTTCTTTGCAGCTCTTTAGGTGCGCTGCACATGCTTCCTTATTTAGGACGCTGACCACAAAACTACAAGCAAAAGCTTCAATTCTAATTTCTCTTTTTTTTTTTTTTTTTTTGAGAATATGAAGACTTATAAAGAGAATCAAAGGTTGCAGCCCTGGTCTGATCCCTTCTGTCTCAGAAGCTCACAGAATAATTAAGAAATATGTTGGTACTAAAGACTCAGTTATGACTCTGGTAAGTCTCCTTAAGCCCACATGTGGTCCAGATGTCAGATTTTGACCTGGACATGGAACGGCGTGTACTTTGAGCCAGACGTGGGCCTAATACGACACACTTTCCTCCTGTTAACTTCCTTATGGGTCATATGGGCCTTATGGCTTAACATCAAATGTAGTCATGGTGTAGATCGAAGCCACATCTGTGCCAAACATGCTATATGGGTGAAACAAGTGGGTGTTGCCCCCCAAAAAATTGGCTAATACTACTTCAGCTTCAAAGATCTCAGAGGTTGATGTTACCATCATGTTGCCAAAATGCCAAACAATGTTGTGAATTACATCTGTGAATATAGTTCCACAGTTTTATGTCTCTGGATCTTTTCAGGTGTAGTTTTCCTACGCTGTGCCTGGTGGGAATGAAAGTTCTCGCTGCAGCTCACACACAGTGGTGTCACACAACAGAAAACAGCTTTGCATGTTCACACATCATTAGGAAGACATCTGCAAAACTCCGGCGTGCTAATCCGGCACGCTGTGAAAGGTGACATCTGAGCTAAAAGCGCTTTTGTGGGGTCGATTTCAATTAGACTCCATCGCTCGCCAGACCACCCTTCATCACTCAGTTCAGGGATCTTATTGCGATTCATTATTATTTCATTCATGTCAAAGGGGTTTTTTTCTTCTTTTTATGCCGGGGGACCATTGGTAATGGACTGATTTATAAGCAAAATTGTCATATGTTCTTACTACAAACATTAGCTTTGACGTTGAATTTATGCGCTCTAATATTTCTTTAAACTGCAACCTCTTCTGTTTGATCTGAAAATAAAAAAATGATTGCCACTTACTCTCTTTTGCTCTCTTTTTTGGTTTCAGACCTATTCTACTTTGATTGAATAAAAAAGGAACAAAATTCTCTCCACGCCATAGAAATGTGACTCCTGATAAAGTCCGCAGACTATATGGTCTGGGGTCAAAAACACAAACTAAAATTCCCAAAAAATCAGGATTTGTAAGAATCACAAAAATGGTAATTATCTAATCAGCACCTAAAACAAAAAATGAAATGTTTCATCCCAGCTCAAATTATCTCTTGTCCACATGTCCCTTTCTTTTTTTTGACCAAAGTTTTCATTTGGTGTAGCCGTTCGCATGTTAGCGAACAGAAACAGACTGGTCAGGGGAATCGGCAAAATAATTTTGGGACGATAAAGATACTTTGACTTCCAGGTCATGCATAGTACTGTTGTTGTGTAAAAAAATAATTTTTAAAAAATGTGTGAATATTGAAACTGTAAAATGTTTGATGGCTCGAAAGCCAATTTCTATGTTTTTGTGTTTTAAAGCAGCAACTTCTGTTAACAAGAGAAAAGCAACAGTTTCTGCACAAACAGACCAAAAATATACCTATAAATTTAACGAAATAGCCCTTTAAAAAACGCTTCTGTCGGCTTTAAAGACAAATCTTTAAATCTCTTTCATAGAGCTTCTGTTTAATTCTCCATTCATTTGACCCGGTTTTATTTTACACGTATTTTAATGTTTTTATTTATCCACATTTCTATCGTTTTACTTTGAGTGTTGTGAATATATTATTGTTGTTTTATTATGTTGTTTTGCTTTATGCACAAAGTGCTGGATTAATAAAGCTGATTGATTTCCATCTGTTCAAACTTCTTCAACACACACACACACACTGCATCAGAAACACAGCTGCTCATATTTGTGCATAACTGAATAGCAGACGTGTACTGTAAGTTATTCGGAGCACGAAGTCGGTCTGAGGTGGAAAGTCTAGCTGTGCTGGAGTTTTCAGGCTGAGCTCAGATCGATGCTCAGTAGGAATCAGACCTCATCACAAACACCCCGACATGCTCCAGTAAGCCGGCAGAATGTGGCTGTTCAGGGAATAAAGCCTTGGGCGTCATATTTATTCTGCTGAACAGAAACTCAGTTTCCCAGTAAGCATCGTCGGCTGTGAGCCGGTGTGATGAGGCTGAGGGTCTCGCCCTCCTCTTCCTCACCTTTGAAGGATAACAGTGGAGGTTAGAGGCCAGTTTCCAAGACAACACACCTGGCCATCACCAGGAGCACCTGGGGCAGAGGTCCGCCAACCCTGCAAGGCACCCATTCATATTTCTAAAATCATAGACCCTGCACCCAAAGCAGCAGAGCCCCGGCGGGGAGTGTGAGTTTACTCTGCAGTTTAAAGCCGTTCTCTTCTCAGCCAGATGAAGGACTTTTTTATTTTTATTTAACCATGAGAGTCCCACTGAGTCCGGGTACTTCTGGGACAAGTGATTTCTGTGTTTGCAATCTCTCAAAGTTCATGTCTTGCTCAATATTCATTAACATCTGTAAATAGATTTTTGCTGCTGATGTCGGAAGGAGCTCAAAGCTGATTTTTAAGGCTGAATCCGGGTCCTTTACACACTGACTCTAATCAGCTGTCACTGCAATGACGGCGGTGCCCGCTCTAACCTCTGATTTTGGCCATGAAACGTCCTGGATGCACCACTGCTGTGAGAGAGGAAACCACAGAGCTGAATATGGGGAGGAACTGTTGGTGCTTTAGCTGAACCTTCTTAAGTTATTTATGAAACTTGTTCAGCTTTCACCAAGGCTGAAAAACTCTGAGCTCTGCTCACCAAGTTGAACCTGAAAGCACTCTCCACTGGTTCAGTTACTTTCTACTAATGAGGGGAGTCGTCCCTGTTAAACTCTGGAAAGAGAGACATCCCATCTGCTTCAGGAAGACAAGCTACATGCAAGACAGCTGTTTCCGTTTCATCAATCAATCTCTTTACAACCAAAATGTTCCCAAAGGGTTGCACAAAAATCAATATACCACAATAAAATCAACAAAATCATACCATAAGAAGAGGACCCACAACTACTATTACATACTTTATAATAATAGTTATTATTATTAAATTATTATTATAATTCATTTTTATAATAATTATTGTCATTATTATTTTAATATTAGCACTATTATTATTATTATTATTATTATTATCAGGTAGGTATGGTGGGGTGAGTCCATGTAGAACGTTAAAAACAAATAATAAAATATTAAAATCAATTCTAAAATGAACAGGGAGCCAGTGCAAAGACGCAAGGATCGGGGTAAAGTGTTTTTGGCCCTGTTATGTCCAAAAAGACCCTGAGAAGGGCGAGCCTCGGCTCTGGTGAGTAGCACAGGAAACGCAGCATGCAGGCAACAGTAAACAGGTTGGTCTGAGGCAGTGGTAGGAACTGGTAGTGATTTCCAATATGTCAGTGGTGTTAATGGGTCAAAGAGGTAAACAAGTGTTTTCTCTTCGGAACTTGTAAACTCTGAGCTGAAAGGTCCTCCTTGCTCAAAGGGGAAAATGTGCATATTAAGAGAGCTGATGTGCAAATGATGGGAGAAACTCTGAGCAGAGGGATGATGAAACAACCGGTGGTTGTGCAGCAACACTCTGCTTTATGTTTCGAAGCTTCGCTGGTTGCATTTTGTGTGCAGTTAAACAGCAAGCTGGCTCCTTATAGCCTGCAGGGAATATATCCATCTCTGTTTAATCACACTAAATCTGCTGCCATGACTCCTGACATGACGCATCCTCTGAGATCAGCACCGACAGGCATTAAGATGGAGATCCGTGACCCAAACCGGCATGACTAACACACCTACAGTATGACTAATCAGTGGCCTCTGTCTTTGAGGTTGAGCTGATTTAGAGCGATGCCAGAGATGGTCAACAATACCAAGAAACCAGAGCAGGTGCGTCTTCTCATTATTATTTAAAATCAGGCGGAAGAAATCTCGCCCTCAGGAGTCCTTTTGATCTGCACAGCTTCAGATTACATAACGGGCAGTGGAAGGAAAGGAAGGAAGAAAATGTGATTATTTCCTTTCTCAGATCAAACCTGCTGGAATAAACCTGCCTTCATAACACTTTCCTCATATAAAATTCCCTCTGCACACAGAGACTGAGGCTAGGATTTCTCATTTCACTGGGTCTCGTATCAAAATCTAATTGCCTAAATATATATGATTTCATCAACATTTATCAATCACTGGAAAAAGAGGCCACTCCAAAAATAAGTTAAAAAAAATTAAACACGGTATTTTTGCTTTAAAAAAATCTGCCAGGGGAAAAGTGAAAATTCTCTTGAAAAAAATCCTTGGAATAAAACAATATATTCAAGCCTTACAAGATATTAAAGTAACCGGATAAAACTTGACCATTGCTATATTTCATTAGTATTGTGAAGTTTGTGTCTCATTAGTTTGTGGTGTCCAAAACTCGTATTTTCCCCCGATCGTCTTAAAACAAGTTCCTGTGTCTCACTGAAATGTTGCTCTTTAGGTGATTGTATCTTCTAAGCATGAGAAGATATTTGGACTACAAATTAGGAAGATGCACTCGGTAAGATTTGGAGTTTTTGCAGTGAAACAGAGCTGAATATTTCTGAAGGGAAATAAAGAGCTCACAGCGTTGTAGATTTCTGTGTAAAATCATGCTAGAGACATGAGGGCTGCAGGTGTTTCCTTAAATACTGAATACTCTGCATGCACAGGGAAAAAACAAACTGTAAAATAAATTTATGAAACTTAAAACCAGGTGAGCCGCAGTTTCTGATGAGCTGAAAAGAGGCTCAATGGGAGGCTCCCACCGTCGCCATCTTGATACTCTCACAAGTCTTGTGACTCCCTGAAACCCAAAAATGGCCAACAAGGAGGTGCTGAGTGGGGCGCTGTGAGGGTGGCGAGGGAAGATTGACACCCATCAAACTCTGAGCTACGAGCTAACAAAGCAACCTGGAGCTAAAGGGACTAACCAGCTAACTGAGGAGGGTGAGACAGGCTAAATATTAAGGCACTGTTAGCTGGCTAAAACCGCAGTTCTGCTACTCTTGGCCTTGTTTCCCCGGATATCTGGCACTTGTCAATCAAGGACAAATCCCTAATTATGAGTTTTAAGATTAAATAACATCTAAAAAATGAGTTACAATTTTTTTCATTCTGCCCACAGTTGTCATGAAAGTAAACTTGACCTTTAAACCTAGACAGTTTTTTTGGAACCAGTATGTACACATGTTTAATTCTCCTGTGAAGTTGGCCTTTTAACATGGGAGTCTTTGGGTAATTGCTCTGTTTTGCAGCAGCACCTAGTGGAAAAGGAGGGAACTGCAATTTTTAGCACTTCCGCATAGACTTCATGTTTCTAAGCTGGAGGTTGCTGCTTGGTTAGTCCACATAGCATTTAACATGTCTTGCATAACATTAAATAACAGAATTAACTTGAAAAAAAAAAAGTGCCCTCTTCATATGAGGAATGTTTATAGGATCAACAGAACATTGCTCACACTAAAAAAAAAAGCCATTAAATCTTACACTTAAGTGCCAAAATGTGTCCAGCAATCAGCTTTTACAATGTGGTTGTGGAGTGTCGGGTTGTGAGTGTGCGCAGGCGGTGAGCCTGAGTGTGAGAGTGCTTGTGTATGAGGCTGTGCACAGCGAGTCTATATCTGGCAGACATCAGGTTATACAGTAACGGGTTAACAGCGGCACTGAGGTAGAAGAGGACAGACGACACAAGATTAAAATACTGAGACAAGTAGTATAAAAAGTACATGTGTGTGTCGGGGTATGAGTATGTGTCGTTGAAGTGTGTGTCATTGTGTGTTACATCAGTGTACAGGTCAGTGACTGCTGTGTATGTACTTGGCCCATTTGTTGTTGTATTAGTACTATGTAAAAATCTGCCTTGTGTTTTACTGTGTGCTGAGTCAGCATGTGCGTCCATATGTTTATTTGTTACAGGATGTAGATTCTGTGTGCTTGTGTTAGCGTTCATGCGTTTCAGCTCAGTTTGTATAATGTCTTGCAATTTTAATTGGTCCATGGCCATATCTTTGCTT
>JBAMHT010000022.1:1084106-1094221 GCA_037177075.1 Craterocephalus fluviatilis
TGGGTGCATGAGGGGGTCCTCTGCTGTAGCCTGGGAACTAGATGCTTTATGTTGTTTAGGTAAAGTCTGAAACAACAGGCGGCACAGTGAGGGTGGGGTGAGCTTCTGAGCTCAGAGGGATGAATCCTGAAGTGTTATGGGATAAAACGGGTTTCAAGTGGTTTGAGGAGGGGGAAAAAAACTATTCCTGTTCAGAAAAGAGTGAAACAGAGCAGGTGGGGGGTGGCACCGCTCAGTGTTGAAAGCTGTGGAGTGTACTTCATTTCCCCTCCCTTTGAATGTGCCCCCCCCCCTTCTCCACCAACAAACCAACCTGAACTCCACTTTGTCCTTATGCTCCAGGTGGATGTTGGGATGGTAGAGTGGCTAAATGAGGGGGGTTCAGGTGGTCACACTCTGATGGTCAACCCAAGGAGAACTCTTCACTGGATCAGCTGACTGCACTCAAGTTTCACACCACACTGCAGAAACAGGTCAGATTTATTTTATTAAGCAGGAGAGAAGAGGGACATCGTGAAAAACACGTTGATGAAATAAAAGCTGCTGTTTCTGGTGAGAGAGAGGATGAGAGGAAGGATCATGGAGGAAAGGCCCTGATTGGAATTCAGCTTAACAATAGAGACTTTGTCATTCGCTCAGAGAGGGATGCTATTCCCACATAGATAATGAGTGAAGAGGGGGGCAATACAGGTGAATTCCAGCCGTTTCAAATAGAGAGCTCCTTTAATGGCAAGGCCCTGCAGCAGGTGGGGAGGAGGAGGAGGAAAGGCTCACCCCTAATTATTCACTCACTCTCTGTCAATAACTGACGGGTTATTTTAAGCCAACACTCACATCATCATCTCTTTTTTGTGCGGGACAGCTGCTGGTAGATGTGCTTTAACTGGCTTTTAATAAACTTATTCCTATATGTTTTTTTTAAATCAACTGAAATTTTAATTGCTTCAAAGAAACTTTGATTTCCAAAGTCAAACTTTGAGATGTTTCCTCTAAAAAAGTTCCCTTTTTCAGTTTATGTATGCAACATTTCAGGTTTCAACACCTGAAATGTGCAATAAAGGAGTGATCTCTGAAGCGGGTGCAAGGTTCTTCCATGTGTCCACATCTTAAATCTGAGGGACCGCAGCAAGTTCCTTCCCTCTGCAGATGCACAGAAACACCTTTCAGCTCCGGTTAAGTCACAATGCTGGTCCAGCCTCCAGCAGTAAAAGTATTACGTCTAAACTTGTGAATAAACCATCCATGAAGGGAGAGCCATGCTTTGTCTGATTAAAAGATGCTTTGTAAGAGTGCATCACCTTCACATTTTAATTAGTATATAATCATTTAATTGTTTTAATACTTTAATGCTGTTTTAAATATTTTATAGGCCTATAGTATATGTGTACTTTATTATGTTTTATTTTGTTTTTTATGTATTATATTGGAAAGCACTTTGGTCAGCGGAAGCTGTTTTTATGCGCTATATAAATCAACTGAATTGAATTTAATGGAATCACAAAGGAGGTAGCCCAATAAACCACAGCCAAGGCGTAGAACAAACCCCCACAAGAAAAGGCTATCGCTTTGGGTTCAGACCTCAAACATTTTCCTACAGCCAACATTTCAGGACCTTACAGATGAAGTGAAAAGAGATTAAATATTTTAGTCCTACAGCAAAGATTTTAGTCCTGTCTGCTTTGAGATTTCAATAACTTATTGCAATAACACAATTTCTATGGCAGGTCATTCACAGCCTCCTTTGTACAAAAAGCTCCACTCATGGGCCACAAAAAAGGAACTGCAAGCCAGTTGGAATAAATTAAATGGTAAATGCAAAAAATGTAGAAAACGACATGACTGGCAAGCTGCAGTCTGGGCCCGGTTAAAACTACGCGGAACAAGCATTGAAGGAGAAATGAGAACTTTTATGCACAACGGATTCCCTCAATGCACGGAAGAGCCAACGCCTAGTGAATCAGAAGAGCCAGCGCCCAGTTCTTCAGCTGTCACTTAAAATAAGCAAATTCTTAGTGCCAAAAAAACGTTTGCAGATTTAGTTTCATAAAGATAAGACTGCTCCATTGAAAGCTCTTAATTATGATGTTGTCACTAAAAGGAGCCATTTCCGACATGAATTCCTCTAAGAGCCAAACCTGGAAATGCGCCGATGGCAGAAGCAGGTGGTGCAACGAACATCTGCAAAACTCACTGTGCTGTAAAATTACTAGATTAAACACTTTTACCACCTTGCTGCACTTACAGGCCACATTTCCCTTCATGTGCCATATCCAAGGAAAATAAGGCAAAATGCCAAGTGTCCGTAGGTTATAGCCACATATATTTAAACCACGCAAAACTTTACACTGAGGATTTCAGAGCAAATTTACATGAGTCGGTAGCAAAAAGTTGCGTGGCTATTGACCTCAATTTATGATTGTCAATATTCCGCCCAATAAACTCAGTCTCAGCCCAAATTTGGTCACATAGCTTTTATTTTCCTATGGGTTAGTCTAAAAAGGTTTCATCACAGTACAAAAATACTCCAACACATGTACAATCACTTTAAGCCATATTTAGCTGTACAGTATTTGATGATCATATTTCCAACAGATAACTCAGTATAATTTGAAAAATCAGTCCATGAGTCCCACAGATGGCATGTCAGAACCCAGGCGCGTAAAAACGGGTTCTGAGGAGCACAGGAAAAAAGCCCTCCATAAAAGTAAATTTAAGTCCGAAAGGTTTGATTTTATACGATTTCCTCAACTTCAGATAGACTGGTGGCTTCCAGACTCCAGCTTTGTGGACAAGTGTCTGGTTAATGCAGCCATCCGCTGAGCAGAGACGCCGCAGCAGCCAGAGGGAGCATCAGCACGAGGGAGGCGGTGGTCCCGGAGCAGCCCCCGGTGGTAGGAGCAGGCTTTGTGACGGTGACTTTGGTGGGAGTGGTGGTTGAAATACCTTGCCCCTGGACAACCTGCAGAAGACTATGTTAGCCCAGATATCGCAAGAGGGAGTTGAGAAAATAAACCCTTACATATTCAATCCAAATTCAGAGAAATTCTGGACAAATCAAAGTTAAGGTTTGAACCCAGAAAAGGAGCAGAACAAACCTGGGAGGAGACGTAGAAAGCCAGCAGGACAACTGCGAAGAAAAAGACGCGCAGGTTGTTCATCGTGACGGTTTTTGTTTTTTGTTTTTGGATCAGCAGGTCTGTGCTCAGCTTTTGTAGTTTGAAGGGGAAGTGAAGGAAGCAGAGGATGCTGGCCCGCTTTTTATACCTCCTCTGACTACAGCCTACAACTGCTGCACGCTACTGCTGCGTTCAGGGACCATCTGACAAATGAGCTCCTGATTTAGAATGAAACCATCAGAAGTTGGATAAGGGCTTCATAAAGTTGTTACTTGATTACGTGTTACTTATTTAGTTCATTCAGGCTTGATACAATCCAACAAAAATGAAAGCAAATTAAAGATAATACAAAAATGAAGAAAAATGAGCAGTTTCTCACTTTCAACACAATTAAATCGAAAACAAACCAGCTAAATAAATAAAGAAGTAACCTCTACCTGACCAGATGTATCCCTTAAACCATTAAAAAACATTAACAAAAATATTTATTCAATAAATTAACTTTAACCCTTTGTGGAGAAAGTAATTGATTGAGCTTCTTTCACATCTCTGTCCAGATTATTCCAGAAACTCTTCCATGGGTTACTTTACTACCATAAAGCTACTTTAGTTTCCCCACAGTATCTGGATAGTAGCTGTGTAAGCCCATTGTGATATAAATGGAAATAATCATTATCATCTGAGTCTGCTTCTGCAAGTCAAAGAGGACAAATATCATCCAGGTTGTTATCAGAGAAAGCTACGATAGTAGAGGGGAACACCTGTGTCCATGGATCCTATGAAATTAGTATCTTTTCACCGGCCGGAAGGTCTGATTGTTTAACAGCTGGAATCTTGGATTCGGCAGGAACAGAAACAGATTCTTCTGAACAACTGCAACAATCAGTTTAATGGCTTCCAGAGTTTTTCTTGAAAAGTGAACGTTAAACATGACTCTCAGCAGTTTAAGGTAAATGGATCAAGTTCTAGATTTGTTTATATTCAAATACAACCAAGCTGGTCAGCAACATGTCTTTATTTTTAGATTATATAAATTTATAATAGATTAGAAAAGAATATATTTGTCATTGCAACAGTTGTCACAAAGAAATTGGATGGGCTTGGATTGAATACAAGTTCTAAAAGAACAAAATAACTGCACAAATAGTTTAAATAAAAACTATAACAAGCTTTTTTTTTACCTTTTATCATCTAACTTCACAGTCTATAATTTTCTCTTTATAGAATGGGAGAAGAAATAAACAATATTATTATAACAATCCCTCCATTACTCAATTAAATAATTCAGCAGAACTTGACGGACAGCGCCCTCTAGTGGCTCCCACGGTGACATAAAATTGATCTATAAAGACCCTCTGATTTTCCCTACTTGTCCTTTCTGCAATTTCTTCAGGGGGAAACACAACTTTGCAAGCAGGAGGACGGAATATGACTGTGCTCTAAGCTTGCTAAACAAGGGCACTGCTTTGAGTTTCGTGGTTTATCTCGTCCCCAAAACTGGACCAGGATTTATAGAAATGTAAGTATATTTGTTGAGGATTTGGTCAAATTATTCATTTTTTATTTGGAGATTAAACTGTTCTCTCATTCTACTTTAGTTTTTAAGATAATAAGACATATTGCAGGATTTTAATTAATCAATTTGTACTAAGTTTAGTTAAAAATAACGTGAACTAAATTATACAAATTATTTGAGCTAATTTAAGCAAAGATGCACAATCAGTGTGTGAAAACTTTAAGTCCACTGCTTCCTGAAGAATTAACAGGGTTAGCAGCCACTTGGTTAAAAACCTGGAGGAAAGACATCAGCCATGATCTGGGAGAAGCAATTCCCCCTTTCCCAGCAGTCTGGGAGCGGTTATAAGGTCATTTCCAAACTATTTGGAGTCCATCATTTAAGTGGGAAACACAGAAGATAGCAGCCAGTTAAAGTCCACACCTGAACCTGATGGGAACTCTGCGGCGGGACCTTCAGAGAGAAACTATGGTCCATCTCTTGTTCTGTAATTTTGCAGGAGTGTGGTTTTGGATTTTCCACCATTGAAAGATCGGGTCCTACTAGTGGAGGGATGTGACTGATGCTTCTAGTTATATATGATCCATTTATCTCCTGGTTGCTATGGAAATGTCAGCATTAGCCTGTAGCTCATGGGACATTACAGTGTCTGAAAGCATCAAACTAAAGCAGCCACTTACTAATCGTTCTGTTACTACTTTGATATTTACATGAATGACAGGAAATGATTTATTACATGAAAACGTGCGTTACTGCTGCAGAAAGGTTTAGAGTCATGTTAGCTTTGGTCTGTAGCCGGTTAGCTTCAACGCGTTAGCTTTAGTCTGTAGCCAATTAGCTTCAACATGTTAGCTTTGGTCTGTAGCCGATAAGCTTCAAAAGTTAGCTTTGGTCTGTAGCCGATTAGCTTCAACACGTTAGCTTTGATCTTTAGCTGGTTAGCTTCAACACGTTAGCTTTGGTCTGTAGCCAGTCACAGACGTATCCTGCAACGTTCTGAAGAGGACAGCCGCTTCGGAGCTAACGCTCATCTTGACCCCAGAAATCATCCATCCTTACTCACATTAGGCTGATGTTCGGGGCCAAAGTTACACAGAATCCTTTAACCTGTATAAAATTTATTTGCAATGTCCCACCCGGGACGTCTGGCACTAAAAGGCTGAAGTCTATAACACATAATAAAGCAGTTCTCTGAGTGTCAGCATCTATTCTAAGCAGATCTTAAGGACGTGTACCTCTTTTGTGTGGGTTTTAGTGGAAGTGTTTGTTTTCAGGACTTCCACGGTGACCAGGTGAGCTGGATTCCTCCTCCACAGGATCCCATGGCTGTTGCTCAGACAGCCGAGAACCAACAGATGGAAGAGGAGCTCCTCCAGCCCCGAGCGAACCTGGAGTGCAGAAGAAGCTCCGTTCTCATGGACGGCGGGTAACAGAGCGAACCCTCTGCGGGTCTGAGTGCTTACTTACCCCGGCTGTGTCGATGTGAAGAAGAACAGGGTCCTGCTCTCTCAGTGGTGACAGCTTTTCTGACAGATTCTTAATCAATGAGTCAACGTCAACACACGACTCGATGAGTCGGATCCTGATATGTCTGGCTCCAGGAGATTTCTGCTGGAACTTCTCAAACAAACGAGCCACGTAGAGGGATTTACCTACGAACGGACAGGATTTCAGGTTCAGGCATGAAATCTATTCCAATATAGCAAATAAAACTTTCGATAAGTCCTGTGTGTAAGTCCTGTCCTTGAGGAACACAATCCCGCAGGTTTTCCATGTTTCCCTGCTCCAGCACACCTGAATCAAATGAGTGAGTTATTGTGCAGAACTTCATAGGCTGATGGATCCATTTAATGTGAGTCAGGTGTGTTCAAGCAGGATTACATTGGAAATCTACAGCCCAACAGTCCTCAAGGACCAATTTTGGACACCCCTGGTCTCAAGCCAGCCCTTATTTCTTTAGTGGTCTTTAGCAACACTTCTCCAGGGTTTCTGAAGGATTTCTTTGGAAATCTTTTGATTTTTTTTTCTTACTTTCAGTCCAGGTCTTGTACCAGACCATGTGGGGTTTTGGATTTTTTAGTCTGTTCGGCATCTTATGAATTATTCAAGCATAAAATAAACTCCTAACTTAAAGATGCATTGCGTAAGTTGAAATGCTGAATCCTATTATTTTATTTGCCCAACATCGTCTCCCAGCAGCCGGATGTGCAGGATGAGCCGTTTTCTGTCCACCTCAGCTGTCCTGTTTCTGCTGCTCGGTGAGAGGGATTCGGGCTCGCATCCTCAGGGCTGCATGTGGGTTGACGCGCTGCAGGTGCTTGTTAACCCGCAGCTGATAGTATCGTACTTCTTACTTTGCCGCCATCAGAGCATTATGGAGACACACTGACCACTATAAGTGGATAACAACAGACTGGCGGCCTCAGCAGCCTCTCACACACCAACATATAAGACAAAGAAAATTTAAAAAAAGGCCAAACTGGAGTCTGAGCGCCGCAGGAGTAAAAGCAGAGTCACCATGGAAACAGCTTTGGATAAATGGAGGACCTCCGATCTGCTCTGGGAATAAAACGTGGCCCTAAGCTGCTTGTACTTACTAAAAAGCTAGATGTGATGTATGACGGAAACCAGGATACGCAATATTTAGTATGTAACACTATCCATGCCGTTAGCATACAAGCTAATAAATGCTCGTGGCCTTTCCTAGCATTCAGCTACCTGTATGCTAGCTATCCTGTGCTTTATTTATTTATTGTGCATCTAACTCCGGGCTCGGACTGACTGAAGCGGCCCATGCACATACGCAATGTTGTTGTCATTTCCACATGTCGCCAGAGGGGGCAGACTTCTGGAATAAAGCTACAACTTGCGCTGTGCTGCTTTAAGGGATTAGCCTCTGTTCTGTTGACAGATAATTTAGCATGACAGGCAGGAAAAAGTATTTCACAAGAAGATGCACCATTTGATGAAAACATGTCTGAGCATGGTGGGAAGTGTGTCCTGAAAACATCTGGGGAAACAAACTGTCACAATGGGATGTCAGTAACGGCGATCCTCACCAACTGCAGGGCGGCCAGACGACACCATCCAGACTGAAAGCTGGTCGGGTGAAACCAGAGCGACGGGGTTTTGCAGCGATTTGCTCTGTGTGAAGTGGTGATGAAGGTAACTGCGGGCGGTCTCTTCTGTCAGACTCACACCAGCCTGAACCTTGTTGTTGCTGAAGTACGACGGCACACATCTGTGCTGGTGGACCACCGGACTTACGATGACCAAACGGTAGCGTGGGCTGGCGCTTCGCTCGAGACGCTCAAAGAGCTCCACCGAAGCTTCGCTGACGTCATATCCCAGCACCCCGGGATCGACCAGGGAATAGATTTTCTGCCCGCTGGGTTTGGATGCTTGGCTGAGAGCTCTGCGCAGGAAGATCTCCACCTCTTCTTTGGTGGTTTCCTCTCTGCAGACCAGCACCTCGTCATCGGATGGCAGAGGCTGCTCTGGACTCTCCGTGTAGAAGCACAGAGTGGTGGTGAAGACGTCTGCATTGGGGCAAAGCACGAGATTGGGCTTTCCTTCCTGCAGAGCCGGGGGTAGATTTCTGACCAAGTGCAACTGGTTCATCTCAGACAGACATGACAGGAAGTTGGCCAGAGTCAAGATGTCCAGCGACTGGCTCAGGTACTCCGACATGTTTCTCTTAAATCGGTTCCAGAGGTTCTCCAAACTGTCATCTATGGCATCGGCTCCATAATTCTGATCATCTTCTTCATCCTCTGAAAACTCCATCAAGTCACAAACCTCCTCAGTGTGTCGCTTCGGAGCCAGGTCCAAAGACGGCTCAGGATACTCATCTTCATCATCAGACTCCTGCTGCAGAGAGCTCATGCTTGCTGCATTACCGTAGGCCACCCTGACATCGGTGAGCGTGCACTGAGGCTTCACGGGGAACAGCAAGTGACACAGCTGCTGTGGGACGGACGCCTGCCGCTGACACACTTTGTGAATCCAGCGGCAGAGGTACACCATCTGCTCCGAGGTGAAGTGGTTCAACAAGCTGAACCGTGAGCGCATGTCGCCGATGAAGGAGCGCCATCCGCTCTGGCAGTCGTCCATGGACTGAGCGAGCGTCTGGAGCTGCTGCGTGACCTCCCCGCGGTACATCATCTGTTTACTGTTCAGGGACGAGAAGGTGGTGACGACGCTCGGCTGCTGCTGCGGGCTGCAGCGGACCTCGGCGTGCCATTCTCTGAAGAGCATGTTGCCAGAGGTTTGCATCTGCAGCAGGATGGCTCCCACTCTCTGAACACCTTCAAAAACCTGCAGAAAGCAACGACAAGAGTGCAGAAATGTGGAGAGTTTGGTCAGAAATGCAGGGAAATATTACACGCATACAGTATGCCATGTCAAACTTATACAGCAGCAAATACATACCAGCTAACCCTCTTATGACCAACCTGTGTGAGTTCTCTGTACCGTAACTCTTGAACCATGTATATATCAGCATTCTTAGGTTAGTGCCCTTTGAAAACAGGCTTTTGTTTTTCTCCATTGTTTTTGTTCAGTGCTGGGAAGTGAAAAAAAAACAAAAACATACAAGCCGTTGCATTGTCAAAGTGTTGTTGCCTTTCCCTGATTTTTGCAATTTCCAGATATGAAGATATAAAACAAGAGCTTTCCGGTAGTGTATGATGCAACACACAGCACATTACGCTAAAATACACAGAGCGAGGGAAAGATTTTGTGCAAAATGGAGGTAAGTGAGAGGGAGAGATAACCATCAGCTAACTTTGTGAGATGATTTTTGACGAATATTTTAGCATTTCAGTTTTTGATCCAATAGAAGAAAAGAGGATAATGATATTCTTTTGTTTTTAGTTCATACATTGCCCCACAAAGACCAGACCTAACCTTGATGTACGATAAGGCTGCAGGGACTAAAAAACCAAACACCAAATATAAAAAACACCTGGATTTTTATTGGAAATAAAGGAAGATAAATGGAAAATTTAAGCTCCAGGAAGGACAGGTTTTTTTGTATATATGTATACTTACGCTGTAAAAAAAAAAACCTGAAAAATCCAAATTCAAAGAAATTACACAATGATAATAAATGTAATGAGTCTCATCTTTGTTAAAAAAGAAATTATTTAACTTAAAACAAAATTTCGAGCAAGTAGTTATATGTTAAATTTCAACATGTAAACATTAAAATGGACCCTGGACAGTTTTTTGTGAATCATTTTAGAAAAAGCTGAAAATAAGAATAATATGGAGAGAAATTTGTTTCTTATTATTCAATCAAATATAATAGATTTGAAACCAAAAAATAATTTTGAGAGCAAAAGAAAAGAAGTGAGAATCTTTTTTTTTTTTTGTAGGGATAGAAACAAAAAACGATGCAATTAGAAAATACACATTTGAGAGAGCATATTCTCCAACTTCAATCAAAACTAATATTTTCAATCAAAATCAATGTTTTATTG
>JBAMHT010000022.1:1275755-1286060 GCA_037177075.1 Craterocephalus fluviatilis
ATCATGAGAGCAAACATATTGCTCTCATGATGAGAGAGCAAACGTTTCCAGGACATGACTGACTAAAACCATACATTTTTGGTTTCAGTAATTGAGAAGTTCTTGAGGAAGCTGTGGCTCAGTGCCAGAGCTGCTGAGGGGATTAAACAGAATTTATTTTACGCATCTTTGTTACCAAATTGGATCATATTGACTTTTGCCAACATGGAATGAACGTAGGAGGTTTGGGTTGTTTTTGTCAGTTTCATGTCATTATTTTTTAAATGTGGCTCAGATGTCAACTTTTGTGCGAACTACATTTGATTCAGCCCTACAGGAGCATTATCTGGAAACATTATTTGATTTTATTGTTGTTTTTATGTCAAAGCTTCACTCTGTGATCCGTATTTTGCTAGTTCAAAAGTGTCATAAAAGTGGTTACTGCACTAGTTTGTCCTCCAGATGTCTCTTTGAACTCCAGATGCTCTCAAATGCTGTCTCCAGCAATCATCCTTCCTCATTCCCGCTAACAATTAGATAATGAAACATTGATTTTTAGTTAGATTCATACTGATGCTATTAGCTTTGCATTGATAAATCACTGATACTGAGAGCCAGACGAGGAAGACATTACTGTGTGTTAATCTGATGGATCTGCCTTTTTCTTCCTGCATGTTTGTACCTGGACTGTCACATTCTGTCATTGCTGCATAGAAACATGTTTCATCGCTTGTTAGACTCAGTTTAGCCAAAATAGAGTTGGTCAGAATTTTATGTCCAAGCTTCATTTATACATTTTTCACCAGATCAGCTTGAAATCTGATCATCTTTGAAACCTGAGATAAACTGTAATCAGGCAGCTGCAATGTTGGTCCTAACAAAACTGTGTGAGTTTGTCTAAAATTACATGTTATGGATTTTGGTGTGTGGTTTTTTTTTTTGTTTTGTTTTGTTTTTTTGCAGTAAAAGCAGTGTAATGAAAAAAAAAATCAAAATGGACTGCTTTTCTGCTATAAGTAGCCATATCTGTTACAGTAATCTCTTAACCTAACCTTAACTTGTTAATGTCAACCTACATTTATTTTAAGAATTGTGGTTTCAGAAATCCTGTCTCTCTGCTCCTCCAGGTAAAATGACAGCAACGTCTTCCAGAGAGTCTCCTCTGTAATGGCTTGCAAATTTTAAAAAAAGGACAACACATATATCATGTACTTCTTTACTAAAGAATTTATAAAGTATTTAACTTTGGCTAACAGGCAAGTCTCTGTCTCAGGAGATTACCAAATTTTCTAAAATAATTCAAACTTCAAACTTTTTAATCAGCAAAAGACTTTGGGACTTTTCATTTCTACACTTCCAGATGTTTTCTGTCCTTGTAACTTTATTTTTTTATCCATACAGGACTGTCCACATAGCTGAGGTAATCCACATCCACATTCAATCATTGTTTGTTCAGTTGCTGCTGCTCATGGCAAGTGAAAAAGGCTTGTGCACAGGTTGTGGAAATATACCTGTCCACGGTCAAAGTTCATCGGTGGGAAATTAATTTGAACTGCAAAAAGTTTCAAGTTTAAAACATATTGATATTGAATTTGCTGGTCCCTTCTGTCCATTTTAATGTATCATGTTAGCCCTCAGCTCAGCTTAGATCAACTTACCCCAGAGAAACATGTTATGTTTTACACACGTGCATTACAAGCATGTAGCTGCCGCTACTGCTTCCTCTTCTTCTTCTCCTCCTATTCCTTCTCCTACTTCTTTTTCTTCTTCTCCTTCCTCTTCTTTTTCTTATTTTTATCATTATTATTATTATTATTATTAGCATTATTGTTATTATTATTAGCATTATTATTATAAGGCTTTGACTGTGTGCTTGTAGGAAGAGGGCAGGGCTAAGGATGGGCTCCTCTGTGATGAGTGAGACCTGTGCTGGTCTCAGATTAAAATGCAAAGCTAACAGTGTCTGGGCCTTTCAGGCGCTGAAGTTTTCTGGGAAGGTGAAACAACAGAATCATGCATTGTCTCCCAGTCAAACACATTTTCCTAAAATACCAAAAGATTGACTTCACATGATGAAAATTCCACGGTGGTGTGTGGGCAGGAGTGTTTATGGAGGGGGAAAGTGGAGCAGCCCCACATGGCGCGTCTGCTCGTGCTTCCATGGTATCAGATGTCTCTGCCCGGCTTCCCGCCGTGTGCAGACCACGCCGCTCCTCCGCCTGTGGCTCGGCCGAAAACGCAGACATCAAAGGGGAGTTGCTGAATGGATAAAGAGGTGTTCAGGTTTTTTGCCCCCCTTTTGCCACTTTGACTCATCACATTTTTTCCGTCTGAAAAGCCGATCATGTTCCCTGATAGAGATTTGGTTCCTCTTGTTGAAGAGAAAACTGAAGGAGGTACATTTAGAGTGACGGGATATCTGCCTCCTCAGTCTTCAGGGTGCCTGAGTTACATTCTTTATTTGCCTCCCTGCAAACAGCAGGTGAGAGGAGATGTGCTGGTTTTTATGCTGGTTTAAGCATAAAAAGGAGAAATGATTGTTTGAAGCCACTCAGAGTGGGCTTTTCCAGGGTCCGCAAAAAAGAAAAAAAAAGGTTTCCCCTTCTAGCAACGCAATTCTTCCACTTCAAGAAGTGACGGTAAATCTGCACACAGCTCAGACAGCGGAGGCATGAGTGACGGACATTGATGGTCTGACTTCATTTCCACTTGTTCACAGGCCGATCTGAGTTTCAGCGTCACTCCGAGGCTCGGCTTCCCGTCAGATACTGGTGCGAGCCGTCTGTCTTTCAGGGTTTGTCGTGCAGATATTACTGGCAAGGCTTTATTACCAACAATGTTCTTTAAATTTTGTTCACTTTTGCCAGTAATTTGCAAAAAAAGGGTAATAATACTAAAAATGTAAAGTTTAATCATTTCAATCAGTTCTACAATGTTTTTCTTTTTCTAAACTGGGTTCATTTGGACGTTTGCAATCCTCCTACTGGGATTCTTTTCTAGAACGTTTTAGGGCCAGTTGCAAATATGAAAAGGTCAAAGTTTGATTTAAATAAAAATGCTGAAAAGTTGTAAAGTTATTGAAGCTGAAACATGTAAACTGTTATAGTTCTGTAGTAAATGTGACTGGGGTCAGGAAAGATGGATGAAATGCTTCTGTGCTAAGAACAGAGTTTGTGTGTGGGTAAAACTCTGCACCTACAGGTTGGTGTGCTACTGAAAATATGCAGCTTTAATCACAAAAGTCTGAATTACTGTCTGTAAGCACTGAAACTGACATGATTATTGTTCGCATGAAATATTCTGGAGATTCTCTCCTGCAACGCTTTTCTAATTAAAGGGTTATAATAAAAAAAGATCAAACGGTTCCTTTCCTTGTTAGTGAGTGTGTGTGTGTGTTCGTGTTTATGTGTGTCATAATATCATAATAAGCAATGTGACGCTCGTGTCCATAAAACCTTCTCAGCGGGTTGGTAACCAGAACCTCGCTGTTCTGGCTCGTAGCAGCTCCAGGTGATGCACACGGCTGACAAACATGACCTTGTCTTCATATTCACCAGTGACAGAGCGAGAAGTGGAAATATATGATATGATCCAAGTGGCTGCTATTACAGACGTGTAAAATGTGCACGGAGACGTGCACATATTTCATTATCGCATCTGAGGCTCGGTGTAGAAATCGGTCTTTTAATAGAGCAGGTGGGAAACAGCAGCAGGAGTACCTGAGGCCGGTATCTGTAGCACGTGCGCTGACTGGGTTTATAACGGGAAGCTTTTGGAGGAAGCTGTTTGTGGGTTGACCCTTTAAGACAAAGGCAGAAAATAATATTTACCTGCCATTAAACGGGCCAGCTGTGAGCTCAGGGGGACCGTGCTGGTGCAGCTCTGCAGGCATGTTCTTCTGGGAAGCTGCAGATAAAAACCACCGTTGTTGCAATCAGTTTGGCTTTACACAGATTGAGTAAGAGAAGCATTTCAAAATGGCTTACTGTAACTTGTCTGAGGGAGACTTACCACAGAGGAAGCATAGTCATGTCCAGCAGAGCAGTTAGTGGTCCGCCATCTCCAGTCCAAACGTTTCCTTCCTGTTTCTAAATATAGTCATGCAGAAAAAAGTTCACCTTTTTTACTTTTAAAGGCAAGAAAAGCAAATTCAAAACTTCTGATAGATGCTAAAAACATGCTAAAGGACCCGGTTCCTGCCACCTTACTGATTCCCTGGGCAGGTGTAAAGGGATTTCTGCTGCAGTAATGTATGCAGCAGCAGTGCTGGGAATTCCATTACTTATTTTATGCTTCTGCAAACAGGTAAATGGTGCTGGTCCAGCATGCAGGGAAGTCAGTGTGAGGGGCCAGGATGGTGTGCAGATTATTAGGGCCACATTTTAAAAATACTTTTTCAGAGACTTCAAGACTAAATTTGTAATATTAGGGGGAAAAGGTTGTAATTTTACAAGAATTAACTCATAATATTAGAAGACTACAGAAATATTTTAAGATATTATTCTGCAGGCAGGAAGAGAACGTAAATCTTCAGGTATGAGTGACCAGAAGACAGCTGGTAAAAGTTCCTCATCCAGGCTTTCTGACAGAAAAAAGCTCTGGATGACAAGAATCCCAGGGACATGTCCACACACACACACTGACAGACTCCTTGAATTTATGCTTGTGTTGTTCTCTCAAATGTACGTCGCTTTGGATAAAAGCGTCTGCTACATGACGGTAGTAGTAGTAGGATCACAACGCGAGCCAGACTGGCTAAATGTGGCTCCTGGGAGCAAAAGAACTGGCCCCAACTAGAGAGCAGACCCAAGCAGGAGAAAATCATTCAGTCACAGGTGAGTTGCATCAGCGATCAGCCAATGAATGCACAGAACCAGCCGGAAACAAAGACGCAGAAAACAAACGGACAGCGAAGGCAACAGTCTGCAGTTCTGTGGAAATTCCTCATATCACTGATCCCAGTTCTGTCTAAGCTAATGTTTCTTTACTTACACCTTAAACCAGGTGTGTCCAAAGTCGGTCCCCGAGGGCCACAATCCTGCAGGTTTTCCATGTATCCCAGCTCCAACACACCTGACTCAAATTATTTAATCATTGTATAGAACTTAACTTGCTGCTGGATCCATTTAATTTGAGTCATTTTGAAGCAGGGATTCGTGGAAAACAGCGGCCCTCGAGGACCTACTTTGGACACCCCTGCCTTAAACCCCTGTGATTACTCATGTTTTTTATTTTACTGTAATATTTTAAAATATCTCTGACAGACTGGCGACCTGTCCACCCTCCCTCTCGCCTCTTAATAGCCTAACTGGATAAAGCGGTACAGAAAATGGATGGATGGATTTTAAAATATATTTTTGCTTCCTACGGGACAAACATGTCTTCAGAAAAACTACCGATATATACAAATTTTTGTTGCATTATCTGAAAAAGGAAGCCTGACATGCTTCATCATGGTCAGACCGGATCTATTTTTCCTTTTTAATCATTAGCTTTTAGTAAGAAAAACATAGTTATGTATGAAATAATTATTACAGTAGTTTGATGGAATTCTGCCTTTTAATAATAATCAATGAGAAGATCAAACGACGAGAATAACTTTCCATCATGTAATAAGTTCATTATCCCAACCAATGAGACAAGCTGACGTTCACCACGTCGCCTTTCTACTGACACGAGTTTCATGCGGAGGCAGATTTTCAGAAGTCTAAGAATCAGGAATGGCGCCCAGAGGGTTAAAAGCAGAGCAAAGGACATTGGGAGGACTGGAATAAGCTGTAGGATGAGCTTTCAGGCTGAAATGTTGCTGCTTAACCCCTGATGAGACGTGGACGTCGCAGCTCTCGTGGTGAGATGCTGCTGATAAACTTGATTGTTCGCGGTGCAGGAGGCCTTGTGATGAAGGCTGAGGTTCCCTGCGAGCCGCCGACACGCACACATCTCCGGCTCTGCAGAGCTGCGGGCCTTGCTGGGACTTTGGGAAGGTTGACACAGGCTGCGGGTAAACAGCTCCTCCACCGCGTCACACCGACTCCCGCCGCAGCTGGTTCCGCCTATTGTTCGCGCTCCCGGAGAAAGCGTCATAAGCTGTTGGGCGATCACCTCTCAATTGTGTCTCCAGAGCGACCAGCGCACCTCTTTCACACAATTCATCTCAATGTGTCAGGAAAGCGAAGGCTGGGAGAAGAAGGAGGCGCTGAAGAAAAGCCGAGAAATTCTTCCGCTATTTTTTTTTCTCTCCACCACATTTCTGCTCCTTCACCAGTTCAGCCCTCATTTAACACAGTGTCCAGGAAACTAGCTGGAGGATCTGAATCCGGCCCTCACTTCTATCTTTTTCCTGAAGTTAGGAAGTCTGGCTTTATATTTAGATCACAGCTGTCCGACATGGAAATATCCAAGGTCCCCCAAACGTGTCACAGAGGGAGATGCAGACCAAAGTGAAAGATAAAATCACTCCAGAGACAAACAAGGTCGCGGTTTCATGCAGAAACACTTGTTCGGGTTTGGTGCTGGTGTTCCTGCTTTCTGTCTGTGTTACAAACGTTTGGAGGTGGAATGTGGAAATAACTCGCCCAGGCTGATACACGACTATTAATAATCCATAAAACTCTGTGATGGGTCCTTTGCTGTAGTGTTTGCTGAAACACATGCAATTTTCAGACATTTCTATCCCATCCAGGAGCTTTACAATCCACTCCATGTAGTGTTTAATCAGAGGGACTATCTGCTGAATCCTCCAGCTCCATCATGAAGTCATGACTCTGTTCTGCCACTGAAGCAGGTGATTCCAATCAAGCAGCCCAGTGAACTAACCTGCGCTGAATGGGATCACCTGCTTCAGTGGCAGAACAGATTCATGGCATGGAGATGGACAAACCTCTGCCATTAGGTGAACAGGAAGCAGCCGAGTGTCCGTGGAGAAGAAAACCCTGATCCTCTATGGGAGGAATAAAGCCAAGAAGTTAAGTTGGTTTTGGGAGAATAGGAAGAAAATGGTAGTTTTAAGGGTTAACATGTGGCAGACACCATCATACACCAGTTCAGAACTGATTCTGTCTCACTTCAGCGTCGTGGAATAAAACGCAGACTGGAAACATGACGTTTGGATCTGAGTTAGTGGGCTGGGATGGGTTTGAGAAGAATCAGGTCTGAGCTGTTCATGTTGTCATAAGACCCGTTGGTTCTGCTGCAGCGTGGACGTAGCTCTAATGGTCTGAAAGAAACAGAAAGAGAAATGAAAAGAGATGAATAATTCTTCTTCACTGGTTTATAGCCGACAGCCACTTTGGCCCATCAGTGTCTCCTCATCACTTCCAGAACGTCCTGCCTGGGATTTCCCATAGCTCCTTGTGGTTCCACCGCGCCGTGACCTCGCTCACATGAACATTCCCTGCAACCAGCTGTCACTGTGCTCGTGTGAAGCAGCTGTGTGCGAAGGGAAAAAGGGTGTGACGGACGGGAGGCGATGACTGTCGGAGGGCTGACGTCCATTTTTAGACTCCACTGACCCGTTTCCAGTGTCAAGCAGAGATCCCAGTTGAGCTGCAATGTTTGGGCTGCTGCTGCAGGAAGGGCAGGACAACTGTCCTGTTACCTGACACGCCATCACAAAGCCTCTGAAAATATAGATTTCATCCTTTTAATAGTGGTGTTTCTATGTGGAGGTTAGTGAGGCTGTGCCCCCATCTTCCTGCGATTGTCCCGCTCATCATCCTCTTTCCATGACAGAGCACAAACCCAGGGCGTGATGGGGTTTAGAACGGGTGCAGGTGGACTGATGCCTGCAGCCATGGAAACCCAAAGCTTCCTTAGGAGGCTGTGGAGAAAAAAATGAGATGCTTTTTGTTCATAAATCTTTTTGTTTATATTTACTGGCAGAGAAAGATGTCTGACTTTCCTCCCAGCAGCTTCCTGGCGGGACAATGTGCAGACACACATTTCTGCATCATTCTCTTCAACGGTTGTGAGTCAAACTGCACAAGCGGATCCGAAAACACACATTTTCATTCGGGATATGATGAATCTGGTTCCTTGTTGGGAAACTTTATCGGGTTTCCTCATAAAGATCAAAAGAAGACAACTGAGAACATCCTTGGAAATGCAAACAAAGCTGGTCTTTGTCTCAAGTTTGGGAGTCCCACCACCAAAAAACCCCATCACAACTCAGATCAGGGAGCAGGAGACAGATGAAGCATCACGAGGCCAGAGGTCAGTCAGGTCTGCTCACATCGCCAGCAGAGGATCTGCTCCCACATCGGTGCTGCAGCTCATGTTCACACGTCATCTGTCCAGCATGGACGGGTTTTCTCACAGTAACAGGCCAAACTAACTAACAGGAACTCTAATAAAAGATGGAAAATATTTACACCAGGTGAGATCAGCAGCATCTCCACAACTCTGTGAAACCGATGGTTCTTCTGGAAGGCAACCAGTACCTTTTGGTTCATTCTCCAGTGGTTTGTCTTTTTATGAGAGAAGCTTCTAAGTCTCAATGAGCCTTTGGCCTTTTTTATCAGTAAAAAAATGAGCCAGTTGGAGAAAAGTCTGCAAATTTATCCTGCTTATTAGCAGCTTGCAGCAGTTATTGGGAGCGTACCTGGGGGCTGTCAGAGGTCCGATCATGTTTCAGGTAGGCAGGGAAGATGTTTGGAGATCAGGTTTCCAGTCAGGAAAAAGGAAAGGAGAGCTGGCCTGCTGGTCTGAAAGCTCGTTTCTGACTCCAGTCACACGGAGACTTGCTTTGTCTGCACGTCTCTGAACATGCATGTCTGCATGGTCTTTATGGAAAAAAGGAGACGTTTTATTATATTTGTTTTCTGATACCACTGGTGTGTGCATGACTTCACAACACCAAGACACTGATGGGCTTTAGTTTGTTTTAAAGGAGGCATTTTGCTGTTAAGAAGATTTTACCTGGAGCTCATGTTACTTAATTTAGATTAAATTGTTCACATTATGATCAGAATGCCTGACTGTCAGCCATGGAGGAGAGCCAAATGTGAAATAGTTCAGAAAATTAGAGAGGTGTTTGTTTCTGCAAAGACCGTCAAGGAGGGGACCATGGAAATGATGAACATCAGGAGTCAGACGGATTCAGCTCCAGCGACTCGGCCATGATGAAGCCATGCAGACAAACACGTTGCAGGAACTCTGATGTGCAGGTTTACAAAGAGAGAAAACCCGATTTCACTGTAGACGGTAGGACGGTAGGATTAAAACAGTTTTTAGTTTAATTTGGAATTTTCTTTAGGAGTGACACATAAAATGTGGAGTTTGTTTATTTTAAGAGTTAAATAGACTTTATGTCAGGTGGTAAAAGTGGCCTTTTACAAATGAATGTTGCAAACCCTGGGTCTGAATGCAAAGCTGATAACTTGGTGTCGGCTGAAGATAAACTGATTTTACCATGGTGGGCTTTAGCTCGCACGCTGAGTCATGCTGCGTTCAGAGCATCAGGGTCATGTGATATTTAACTTCTGTCTTTTCCCTAAAAGTGGACTTACTGAGGCTGAGCACACGTGGGTTGTGTACCACCGCTCCCACTGATCTGGGGGATGAGTGGAAAAGTACAACCAGCCCCTGCAGATCTGCTGCTTAATAACCATGAACATCAAATGAAGAGTGAACACAGGAGACGCGTCGGCCTGATGAGGAAAGACTCGCCTCACCGCTGACTTGCTAACATGTCTGATTACTGGAAGGGAAATGTGTCGCATGTTGGAGGGGCTGATGTATAAGCGGGATATTTTCTTCACATGTGCCTTCTAGAGTCAGGAAACACTGAAGGAGGGATAAACTACATTAGAAACATTAGAAAAATATAAAAAAAACAACTTTAAACAGCAACTGCATTAAATTATATTAATTATAAAAATGAAATACAATTACAATTTTGAGAATTATGAGTAAATTACCAGATAAATTTAGAGAACTTTACTGGGATCTTTGCATGTTGTATGCATTGTGTCTGTGGAACCCGGCACCCAGTTCCATCACAAAACTAAATGTAGAAGATACTGAATAAAGCCACTTCTTGGCTAAATATATTCAACAGGGTTCTATCACTCGGTGTGTCTCCCATGACATTATTCCTCTCCACTGCAGCGGAACCAGGCTGATTATGCAAATTAGACGATAACATCATACAGCGACTTTTAGGACATCCAGTAGCTACATTTTTTAGGAGGAGTTGGCAACAGCGGTCTGCAGAGAGCTCCTGGTCATGGTAGATGCTGGTTTAGCTCCGTTCAGCATTGCGTAGCTGGAGCGTGCTCACAGGAGCACTTGTGGGTCCAAACGTAGAACCCGAGTTAACACTGTGTA